>CM065296.1:21695441-21982547 GCA_032871835.1 Dipteronia dyeriana
GACCACATGTGATGCATAGGCGATATAGACAAGTATGGAGAAATGGCATCGTGTATAATAAATGATATTCCATGAATAATGAATCTGTTACCTCGATAGTATAATGATACTCATGTAGAGGCATAGAGGCTTTCAAAATGGGTGTGGAAACTCCCCACAGACGGGGCCAGAAAGTGTTAACAGGAAATTTGTTTTAGATGAGAAATCCCAAACAACACCCTCACGACAACTTCCACGAAAGTTGTGGCCGGGGTCGGTATCGTTGATACCTGACCTGATCTTATATGAATAAGAACGAGGATGAAACAGTAGGTAGGAGACAAGCCATCCCGCCCTTTGGGCTTCGTGCTAATGAAGTAGATCTGAGGAGCTCGAGGTTCCCTTGCTGGTTCGAAAGGGGTGATTCTGGACCTTTTTCCTAGGTCGGGGTCGGTGCCCGTCCTGGAACCCATAGCCTGGTTCTGTAGCCCGATTGCTTCCTTTAATGCCCTAACCTTGAAAGCAAGTAAGAAGGGGGGCTTATCTAGCTCAAGTGTCGGAGAGCTCGATTTTTTCCATAGAGAGGATATGGGAGAGCTCTTCATCTTGATGTGCGACTTTGGCATGTAGATGAGAGGATGAGAGCGTAAGGTCCAATGAGATAGGAATCTAGATTCGGTTCCTTAGGTCTTCATTGTTGTTTCCCGATCTCATGTAAGAAAGATTAGAGAGCTAGGACCGATGGGGTCGGTACCTAGCACGCATACACACATGCGTAATATATTAGATAATAGGAACAACACAGGTCTTATATAGATAGAGGTGGACTGACCAATGGGGGAAAAGCATCACGAGTGATCACATGCTGAAAAACCCCTAGGCAGTATCTGGAGGAAGGAGGAATACTCTTCCTTGTATATATATATATCATGCAATGCTCTGAGGAGGTTACAAAGATGTCAAAGTAGTACAACGTATATGCTCTGGGGAGCTTACAACAATGAATGTTTACTGATATCGGTATTTTCCTTGTCGGGGTACACATACAATGATGATGTAGAGAGAACTTTTAACGAAGCATGTAGACATGCCTAGGGCTGGTTGCTTTTGGTATTAGAAATGATATGGGCGATCTCAGCCGTGTGTTATCAGATCTCAGATGTCGAATATCGAGTCTGTCTTGGATCATGTATTTTAGCGTCTTCTGTAATCGATTGGAGACCCCCATAATATGCCTTTTACAGGCATAAATATACATGGTGACTACCTTGGCGTGCAAGTCCAAGATTCTTCAATTAGTCTTCGTTTCCTTATCGAATACGATTTTTCCTTTAATGTTGTTGATCGGCTTATAGCTATTATCTTGGAGAATATATGATTGCTTTCTCTTCGGACTCTTCCTTCCTTTATATGCGGTCTCGTCAGGCTTTATTTGGTAAGCCTGGACACGTGTGAGATGCTCAGATGGTATGGGTGGCCTCGCCTTGCTCCTGTAGGATAGCGTGGTAGCTCAACCTCGGGGACCTTGATACCCCGTCATATATGCCCAAATTTGGACCCTTGTAGGAAGGCTATGAAGTGCAAAATTCTTCTTTGGTCCCTAGCCAAATTTTTCTATTAACAGAATCAAAAATGGATTCGATGATATCTTTGACGAAGATAAGTTTGTTTCCTTATTGGAATTAAACTCTTGACTTACACGTACGCGGGATTAACGTTGGCGAAAATGTAAATATGATCTTGTGTGTACTCACTGAATGATTCTTTATGGAGTTTATTGAGTTAGCTGCATGTTGTCCCGTAGAGTGAGGTAGACCTATGCTTTGGTTCTGTTCTCAAAAGTTTGGGATGGAATTTTCTCGACCCTTTGGAGCTTGAGACGTACATGTAGACATTCCTAGGAGGAAGCATGGATCTGATTCACCCAGAGGCCCTCTTCCTCCTCGTATTATGGAGGGGACAACGGGCTCCTAGAGAGGTTGGTGAGCTTCTAGTTTAGGCTACGAGATAAGTTTAGCCTCTAGAAGTCTTAACCTGGAGGGAGTTTGCTTTGCCTGTCGGGCTCCACTTTAAGTGCTTCTTGAGCTCGACGATCCTTCCTTGCTTTTACAGGGTGGTTTTGGAGCCCGACCCTAGGAATCAAGGTTCCTGGGTAGGTGGCTTCGAAAAGCTCAGATTCCAGTGTACGTGTGGGGGCTCGACCTGGTCATGCCTAGCTTCATCCTCAATAATTCTGAAGCCCAACGATCCTTCCTTACTTCTGCAGGGTAGTTTTATGGTCCGCCAGTGGTCTCATGAATGTCAAATTTGGGCTTTGATTCGGGCTAGGAGATTGGAAAATTTCTCTTTGACCCCTAGCCAAATTTTACTATTAACAGTATCCATTTCCGAGATTTCACAATCCAATAGTCTCTCTCTCTTTACTTGTTGAACAATGCTACTATCATATGGGCATTTCTCCCGGAAAAATCTAAAAGGGGTCAATAGTCGCTCATGTCTTGTTTAGCTTGTAAAGCTTGATAGTTGCTCTTATTTTTTGTTAAATTATATCTTGTTTTTTTTATTGACAAATTGGTGCAAATTGGTTTGACTTTTCTTGGAACCTCATGTGTTTTTTCCTTTGCCAAATACCATGCTTTTGGAAGTTGATGTTGCATGTATTTCATTCAAAGCAATCTTTTCACACATGTTCCAAAAATCAAACTTTGTCGAATTTCTATTTCTCTTAATTAAATTGTGTTAATAGTGAAATTTGGCCAGAGGTCAAAGAGAAATTTTCCACCCATAATCGACAATCATGAAACCCGGCCGGCTCAGCTTCAAAACTAAGAGAAAACAAGCCAGACGCGACCAGGACGAACCTCTACAAGAGTACTGCAACTCGGGCTTTTCCAGTCCATCTATCGAGGAACCTCGGCTCTGAGGTCGAGCTCCATAACCACCTCGTGAATGCCAGGGGAAGTCTCTAAGCTCAAGAGACATTCGAGAGAAGCTCGCCAATCTCTCCAGAAGCCATGCTGGACATAAAAGAAGAATCACACCTAAATCTATACTACCTCAGCTACCTCCTATGAAGGTCTACAAGAGCACCTCAAGCCCCCAAGGGTCAGGGAAAATCCATCTTAAGCTTCTAAGAACAGAGTCGGAGCAGGGATCTACCTCGCACTATGGGGCAACAGGCAGCTGGTAGGGTGACCTCCATAAAAATTCATGACACGAGTGCACACAGGATCATCTCCACGTAATATTTACATGCACGTCAAGAGTTTGATTCAAAAAAGGGAACAAACTTATCTCCGTCAACGATATCATCAAATTCCGTAACAATTCAAATTCAAATGACGAATCCCACCCGATAAGGAAGGAACAGATTTATGGGATCACGGTGAAATATTTGCCAACTAAAAACCTACTTAGGCGATATAAATATGTGAGGCCAAGCATGGTACAGATTGAGGAAAACATGGAAAAACCTACATAGACTGAGATTTAGACAGAAAAAGATAGATAGCAACAAAGAGAAGAGAGAAAGAAAAGAAGAGGGGAAGGCCCAAATTCTATATTTAGAACATGGCCACCTTCGTTTCCACTATTCGACTGGTACGGAATTGCCACCACCCTATATCTTAAAGAGACTGTGAGCACACGAGAGAATGATTTGTATTTTAAAGTAAACTATCAATAATAAAAGCTCTCATATACTGTTATTAGGATCCAGTCTCTCGTCTATCTCTTAACAGGTCGGGAACCAACGGTACCAACCCCGGCCACCAATTTTGTGTTAGTGGTCTCGAGGGTGTTAATAGAAATATCTTATCCTGAGCAAATTTCCCGTCATCCCTTTTTGGCGCCGTCTTTGGGAAACCTCTCACACCACCATCTTTTTACATTCGAAAAGTTCGTTATTTCATAATAATCATGAGGCTCCGCTCCTCACAAGGGCAGCAGGGCACCTTGGGACAACCTTTTGCTACATCGACACGTAAGGTCCCGAGGAAAGGGAGAAAATTCAGGCTTCATAGCTAGGTTCCCACCCAGTTAACCTTTGTACGGGCTTGACAAAAAAGCAACGACTTTCGTAGAAAACGTACGCCTTTGACTACTCGCTGAGGGTATCACTGTCCAACAAGTGGGTCTCTACAATTAGGGGGAGTCAAGCAGGCCTGGGGCTAGGCAACCCACCTTCGATCGCCTAGGACCTGCCCCTCGAGAATCAACTCGTAATAGAGCGGGGCTCCCAACCTAGATCCGGGATAGGCTAGGGCCCATGCCCCATGTTCCCGAAGCGCTGTCACGCTATCAACCAAGACAAGTTAAATCCGCGACAAATGTTTTTTCCTCGAGAATGGGGAGAGTTTCTCTACCTTACGACTTCAAGGCGAGAAGCCCGGGGTAGAGATGAAAAAAGTCAGTAAAGCCACCGAGTAGACCCCCTCGAAGAAGGAACCTGGTAGAGGTCACCAGTTCGTCAGAGGGATCCGATGGTGAGGAATTTGAGATCAACTCAAGGAAATCCGAAAGCAAGCGTGTAAGGGACCAGTTGGCAGAGCTTCAGAAAGAGGTCCAATTGATGAAAAAGGGAAAGTACATGGAGGACAAGAAAGATCCTCTAAGTGAAATGAATTCTCCTTTCACCAGGGGGATCCGAGAGGCAGAGCTCCCGCTTAAGTTTAAAATGCTATCCGACAGATTCTCTGGGACTGAAGATCCCCTGAGCCACATAGAGAGCTTTGTTCAACAGATGGATGTCCAGAACACAACCAGGGCCGCTATGTGTCGAATGTTCCCTACTACACTCACAGATTATGCTAAAACCTAGTTTAGGAAACTACCCGCTGGAAGTGTGGATTCCTTCACCAAGTTATCAACTGATTTCTGCTCACAATTCTAGGGAGTTAAGCCCTGACTAAAGGACCTGATCCATCTACAATACCTGATCCAGGAGAGAGGGGAAACCCTCTGGGCTTACGTTGAGCGTTTCCACAAGGAAGTCATCCAGATAGAGGTCTTCATTGAGAAGGAAACACTCACCAATTTCAGAAGGAACCTGTTGGCGGGAAAGTTTTTCTTATCTTTCGTTAGGAGACCTCCAGAAACTTACCAAGGAGCTTATGATCGGGCTCAAGAGCAGAATGAGATCGACGAGCAGCTCAAGGTTAAGATGGAACATGACGACATGAGAGCCGTATAAAAATAAAAGAAGGAAGCTCCCAGACTCGAGCAAGCTCAGAAAAGCCAAAACAAACCCCCTAATAAATCAACATACGGCTTCCCCCTTCCTCAGCCCAGATCGGAAAGGTATCCAGATAAACGAGCTCCTCTTCAAGCTTTACCACCTCCTAGGACAGTGGCCAATATAGCTTGCGATGAGAGGAGGTACGACCATTACACTCCCTTAAATGCATCCCGAGAAACAGTCTACCTAGCCGTTCGGGACAAGGGTTTGTTACAGAAGCCCGCTCCCATGAAAGCCCTGGTCGATAAGAGAAATTATTATAAATATTATAACTTTCACGAGGACTTAGGGCACAACACTTCAGAATGCTACAACCTGCGGAACCAGATTGAGGCTTTGATAAGGAGAGGATGCTTGATAGAATTCTTACAACAAGTCAGGGAGAACATTCAAATTGGAAGGGAGGTGCAAGCCGAGATCCGAGAACATGTCGAGAAAAGAAAGGAGGAGCAGGCGTACCTAATGCAACAGATTCAGGTAATACATACTATCAGTGGGGGACCCACTCTGGCCGGTACCTCTAACAGTTCCAGAAAAAACCATACGAGGAAGGTCCCTCGTACGGAAGAGGGGGGAGTGTCTTTAAGGTCAACCAGAGACTAACTAATCCCTCCCAGCTATCATATATCATCTTCACCGAAGCAGATGTCTATAACATCGTGCAGCCTCATGATGACCTTGGGGTCATCACGGTACAAATTGCCAACTTTATGGTGCACCGCGTGCTCGTCGACACAGGTAACAGCGTCGACGTCCTGTTCAAAAATACATTGGAGAAGCTAAACTTGAAGCAATTGTGCTACAATAGTTGCACTACTCCATTATATGGATTCACTAGGGACTCCATCACACCCTTAGGATCAAAAATCCTACAAGTGATCATCAAAGCCGCACCTCTCCAGCAAAACATCATGACCGACTTCGTGGTGGTTGATACCCCATCGGTCTACAATGCAATATTAGGGAGGCCATTTCTATCATCTCTGAAAGGGGTCCTTTCTATTTACCACAATATCCTAAAGTTCCTGGTAGGAGACAATATATGGGAAGTCTGGGGTGATCAGCAAGCAACTAGGAAATGCTACGTAGTGTCAACCAACCCAGCAGCTCTAGCTAAACAACTCGCCCAAGTGACAACAATCCAAGGTAGGATAACTCTTGCACTAAACTTGGAAGACACGGGTCCCACTGATTGCCCCGAAGAAGGCCTCATGGTGCCCGACATGGAAGAACAGAGAAGGGAATGGGCTAGCGGCCATCCAGTGGATAAGTTAGAAGAGATTCCTGTCCGAATAAGCGATCCCTCGAAGGTCATCAAGATTGGAGCTACCCTTAAGCTAGGAATAAAAGAAGGTTTGATAAGGCTCCTCACAGAGTTCAATGACATATTTGCTTGGAGTCATTCTGAGATGCCAGGGATACCAATGACATTAGCTGCACATCGACTGGCGGTGGATCCGACCTTCAAGCCCATCAAAAAGAAAAGGCGCCACTTCAACACTAAAATAAATATGGCAGTTCAAGAAGAGGTGGATAAACTTACCTAGGCAGGCTTCATCCGAGAAGCCCGTTACCCCGAATGGATCGCCAACGTGGTCATGGTCACGAAGGCAAATGGGAAGTGGCATATGTGTGTAGACTACACCGATCTCAACCGGGCATGCCTGAAGAACAGTTTTCCACTGCCAAAAATTGATAAGCTGGTCGATTCCACATTCGTGAACAAGCTCTTGAGCTTCATGGACGCGTTCTCCGGCTACAATCTGATCATGATGCATCCCGCGGACCAAGAAAAGACCAGTTTCATCAAGGGGCAAGGCCTATACTGCTACAAGGTGATGCCTTTCGAGCTCAAGAACGCTGGAGCTACTTGCCAGCGGTTAGTCAATCTATTATTCAAGCCCGAAATCGGAAGGTCGTTGGAGGTGTACATCGATGACATGATCACCAAATCTTCAACCTTAAGAGGCCACCTGGACGACTTTCGTAGGATCTTCGTGATCTTTAAGGAAAACCATATGATGTTGAACCCTTCCAAGTGAGCCTTTGGGGTAAATGTAGGGAAGTTTCTAGGATTTATGGTCCATAAGAGAGGCATACGGGCTAACCCAAAAAAAATCATGGCTATCCTGGATCTAGAATCCCCCACATCTATTAAACAGGTTCAAGCCTTGACCGGACAGGTAGCAGCGCTCAATAGGTTCATCTCTCGGTCCACCGATAAGTGCCAACCATTCTTCAAAGCTATCAAACAGGGAAGAAACATGAAGTGGGATCAGGAGAGCGAACAAGCTTTCCAAGCTTTGAAAAGATACTTAACAAGCTCTCCACTGCTGGTCAAGCCAAATCCTCGAGAAGAGCTCTAAATATACTTGGCCTCAGAAACTGTCGTGAGTGGGGCCTTGTTCAAGGAATGCTGGGATAGGATACATCAACCAATCTACTATATGAGTCACGCTCTAACCAAGCCTGAAAAGAACTATATTCTATTGGAAAAGCTCGCTTACACCTTGGTGACCTCCGCAAGAAAACTTCATCCTTACTTTCATGCTCATTCAATAACAGAGGTGACGAACCAACCCTTCCGTCAATTTTTACAAAGGCCGAATGTTTCTGGAAGGCTGGTTCTGTGGGCCCTAGAGCTTACCCAGTTTTATTTAAAATATAAGCCTAGAAACACGATAAAAGCTCAGGAACTGGCAGACTTTATAACCTAGCTCTCATAACCTTCAGATCAGGCAACCCCCACGGTAACGGACGTAACCCTTGAGAGGACTCAAGAGTCTGACAACTGTCCGGAAGGCTGTGAGTCATGGACTCTCTACACTGACAGAGCTTTCGAGCAATCTGGGGAGGAGTGGGCATAGTTCTTATTCTGCCACTGTTTTTGATTTGCATATAAAGCCACAAACGATGAGGCAGAGTACGAAGCCCTGCTAGCTGGAATAAAGACAACCATAGAACTCGGGGTTGATTACCTGAATATCAAGAGCGACTATTCGCTCGTGGTCAACCAAGTCTCCAGGGAATATCAGGCAAAGGGGGATAATATGGTCGCATACCTTAAATTGGTTCAGCAACTCAAAAGCAGATTTAAGGGATTTTGAATCGAGCAGATACCTCGACAGCTAAATCATCGGGCTGACGTCCTTGCCAAGATAGCTACATATGGTGGCCAAACCCTACCTCACGGAATCCCTCTTCAAATAGTCCCCCTACCTAGCATTATGACTGGTAAGGAAGCTTATACCTTGGACCGACAGCTGTGCTGGATGGATCCGATAGTGGAGTATCTGCAGGATGGGAAACTCCTCGAGGAGCCCAACCAAGCTAGGATGGTTTAAAGGCTCTCTGTCCGATATTGTATGGTGGATGGGAATTTATACCGACGGGGAAAATCCCTTCCCCTGCTCTAATGTCTACACCCTGAAGATGCCAAGTGGGCTCTGAGAGAGGTTCATTCAGGGGGATCCGGGAACTATATTGGTGGAGAGGCCTTGGCATATCAGGTTCTTCGCATGGAGTATTATTTGCCGACCATCCATCAAGATGCCAAGAACTTGGTGCAAACCTGCGAGGCATGCCAGAATGCCGTAAACTTGAGTCACCTCCCTTTGGAGCGCTTGTCGTCTCTTAGCTCACCGTACCTCTTTGCTATGTAGGGAGTCAATTTGATTGGACCGCTTCCTACAGCTTCTGGACAGGCCAAACATGTTATCATATCAATTGACTACTTCAAAAGGTAGGTTGAAGCCGGACCACTCTCCCATATATTAGAAAAGAACACAACAAGGTTCATCAAGACCAATGTAGTTTGCAAGTTCGGAACCCTTATTGCCACCATAACCAACCTCGAAAAACAGTTCGATAATGGTCGATTCAGAGATTTCTACGAAGGTTTGGGAATAGACCTTTGGTTTGCTTCGGTGGCCCACCCTCAGACCAATGGTTTGGTGGAATCCACGAACTAAACCATTATGAAGTTGTTGAAGAAAAAGCTACAGTAGAAGAAAGGCAGATGGGTAGAAGAGCTTCCCGAGGTCCTCTGGGCTTACCGTACTACAAGGAAAACAGTTACCGGGGAAACACACTACTCGCTGGACTTCGAGGTTGAAGTAGTCCTACCAATAGAGCATAAGTTGACCTCCTTTAGAGTCCAACGATTTGAACCGGGGAGCAATGAAAGCAAGCTTTAAGCTGGCTTGGACCTCTTGGAGGAGAAGCAAGATCGAATAGCTAAGAAGGTAGCGATCTACCAAAGCAGGATTACCAGGTACTTCAACAGGAGGGTTAAAGCCCGAAGCTTCAAAGAAAGGGATCTAGTCCTCGGGAAAGTGATGTTGAACACCAGAAAAAGGTCAGACGGGGTTCTAGGGCCCAACTGGGAAGGACCATAACGAATAAAAATGGTGATCCAAAATGGGGCGTACAAGCTCGAGGATATGAATGGCCGACTCATCGACCATACTTGGAATGCAGATCACCTAAGTAAATTCTACCATTGAACATGGGACTCAGGAGCAGGCGACCTCCGACTAGCTTCTTTTATTTTTTTCGACAATAATGTACTCAACCCTCCATATCAATAAAGCCTACTTTTCTTGTTTACTCCTTCTTCAACTATGTCCTACAATGATTTGGGTCTACATGAAAAGTTCGACATTATTGCCTCAAGACCAGGGGTATACCGGGGAAGCCCCTCCGCCAGTCCTGATGCCTCTGCCGGGCACTACCCCCCGCCAAGAAGGGTCTGAGTGTAGGAGCATTGTTGCTATCCAGATCTCAAAACCAGGAAATAACAAGATAGCCCTCCTGATGCCTTGGTCAAGCTACCACCCCCAAGAAGGATCTGAGTGTAAGGGCATAGTTGCCATCCAGATCTTAATACCAGGAAATAGCTAGATAGCCCTCCTGATGCCTTGGTCGGGCTACCACCCCTAAGAAGGATCTGAGTGTAAGGGCATAGTTGTCATCCAGATCTCAAGACCAGGAAATAGCTAGATAGCCCTCCTGATGCCTTGGTCGGGCTACCACCCCCAAGAATGATCTGAGTGTAAAGGCATAGTTTCCATCCCGATCTCAAGACCAGGAAATAGTTAGATAGCCCTCCTGATGCCTTGGTCGGGCTACCACCCCCAAGAATGATCTGAGTGTAAGGGCATAGTTGCCATCCCGATCGCAAGACCAGGAAATAGTTAGATAGCCCTCCTGATGCCTTGGTCGGGCTACCACCCCCAAGAAGGATCTGAGTGAAGAAGCATAGTTGCCATCCAGATCTCGAGACCAGGAAATAACTAGATAGCCCTCCTAACGCCCTGCTCGGGCTACCATCCTTAAGAAAGATTCGATCTTAAAGGATAAATCCTTCACTAAATACCTTACTCGGTTTTACAGCCCTCTAGAGGGACTCAAAAATAGAAGGGTCGACTTCTTTAAATTCTAAATATGCCAGTAAGTTCAGGTTACTAGCTCTTCTTGATACGGGGTTACTTACTACGGCAGACCTACAACAAAACAAGGGGACTGTCAGCTGAAGAAGTTGAGCTGGGAGTTTCATTAATATGGGGGCTCAATGCCAACAGTTTTTTCTTATTTTGTTTTTTCCCCCAAAGATACCTTGTTTCGATATAATAGCTGGACCTAGAGGGAGATCAAGCAAATACATGCAAGCCAGAGTTAGATCTGAGATTAAAATTTTATTATTAAGTAAGGGAGCCTATCCCCCAACAAGGCTACAATAAGCAAGGGGGGCACAATCCCTGGTTTCGGGCTAGAAAAGCAATAGTAAAATGGCAAGGGTCAAACACGGTTAAAGATGGGATGCCCACCCCCTTTTCCGGGCATTCAAAATAAGTTAAAAAAAGATTCAAAATTTTTTATATTCTTGTTGGCTTTCAGCCTCTCCCTCTACAGAAAGAACCTCGCCCCATGCTCCACTCTATAGCTGTAGCTCGTCTTGAACAACTGCGTTTACCACCCCAGCCACCTTTTCCTAGAGATCTTCCTTAACTGTTTTGGGGTCAACATGATCCTCTTCCACAACTTCATTGATCACCGCTATAATTTCAGGCGGTATGGCTGCATCAAGAAGGCTGGCCACAAAGTCAGGCATAATCCCACCTTTATTTGATTCCACTCATGAGAGCATTATGGGGGAATTCTGGTCTTCCGCAAGGCCTCTTTCTAGTTCCTCGGTCTGGACCCCCCTCGAGGATTTACCAGGACCAGATGCTGGGAAGGCTGGAACATGAGGAGGCAGATCTGACACCTTCAACCGCTTCCCAACTCCTTCCCAGAAGGACAAGCTCCATCATTTTCAGGGCGAGACATCTCCATAGCCCATGACATGACCTCTTCTCTATCCCAGCTGGTGATGCTGGAGAGATTAAATGGGGGAGGAAGAGCCTCTACAACCTGATAAGAGGCATAAAAGTACCCCACGTTAAAAGAGGCTTCCACCTCGACCTGGAGCTGGGTAACTTGAGCCTGTAAAGTCTGGTTCTCGACATCCAGAGTCTTCGCCTCTCCCTTCCAGTCATCCCGTTGGCTAGCATGCCATTTTAACCTGAGAGCTTCCTGATCAAAAGCTCGCTTCAACCTCTCATAGTCGCACTGAAGCTCAGCCAACTGTGTCTCCATTCCCTATTGGCTGGAGGTCAACTCCTGGACCAGGGTTTAAGCCCGTGCAAGCAACCCCATGGCTCTCTCGGCTTCAGCCTCAGCCTTGGCTGCCCAATCACGGGGGAAGGCTACCTGATGCCCCATGGCAACCTGAAACTTGAAAGCTTACAAAGGAAAATCATGTTAGAAAATGACAAATCAAGCAGCTGAATGAAGAAGTAAAAACGACGATTACCTCGGCTAGAAGGGCTGACCCTTTGGTAATCATGATGTCCATGGGCATCGCGGTTATCCTAGAAAGCCCGCCGCCTGGACAGGATACAACAAATTGTTTTAGGTCTCGTCCTTTCTCGCCGAGCTCGATTGCTGCTAGGGGAGAGAAGGGCGACCTCAGAAATATCGGCATCAAGCTCCTTGGGAACCTCGACTGCTCGGGATACAACCGGATCAACAAAAAGGGATAATGTGACTCGAGGAGCATCAGTTAAAGCAGAGACTACTGGTGAGGGAGTAGGAGCAGACTTATTGGTGACTTATGAGGCAGACCCTCCTCGGCTTAGAGCCTTTACCGCTCGAGATGTAAGAAGTTCCATCTTGGACTTCACTTGGGAAGTTGAGGGGAAAGAAACGAGCGGGGCAACTGCTTTAGTGGTTGACCCCCCTTCTTCGAAACAGCCGAGAGAGCTCTCGGGGACGGTCTAGAAGGAGAAGGAGGGATCCCAGCTTACCGGGCTTTGAGAGAAGCTGGAACAACAACAAACACTGTTAAGAAAAGGATTACAACCGTTAGAGCTAGATCGTCAAACAATGCAAAAGCATGATAAAGCCAGATACTTACGAGGAGTAGCATTAGAGATCCACAGGTACTTGTTCACCCTGCGGGGGTCGATGGGGTTAGCTGTTGGGAACTTCAAATTAAGATAATTCCTAGCCAGGATTGTCTTCAATAAAGCTTCAAACACAGCAGGTAGGGAGTCTCGATCCCATGAGGGTTTATCACTGAAAGCAGTGGGGACCTCATGCTCATGCCCGCCGATTAACACAGAGTTTCCCTAATCTCCGCTGCCAATACCCATTCCTCTTTCCAAGCAGGGTCCTTCCTCAAAGCCTCGAGGATGGTGAAATTGAGTCTGTTCTTGGCCTTGGCGTAGAATTGGCCTCGGGGAACCCCAGCCAGGCTACCTATCTAGAAAAGTTAAGCGAGCTCCTCAGCCTCGGGCTCGCTGGTTTCATTTCTCAATTCGTACTGCTCCCTCCACAGCACGAGGAAGCCGACCAGATGCTTCCAGAAGCCAGGCGTTAATTGGAGTGGAGCCAGCTATAGGGTATTGAGGGCCAGCCGGAGGGTAGGATGGAGAGGGAGCCTCACCCGGCTCTCGAAAGCTACAACGTGGATAGGAAGAATGTTCTTGGATGGGCTAAAAATGTCATAATTCCTGTAGGGGACAGTGAGGGAAACGGTGTCGGGAATACCGTATTTGTCCTGAAGACGGATGATTGACTTAGGATCGACGGAGGAATCAGGGATGACCCTGGGTTCGGAAGGAGAGGTCATCACCGAAGGAAGCTCTGTCACTGTAACCTGAGCCTTCCCAACAGCGTTGACTTTCTCCTCGACTTCAGAATCATCGTCAACTAGGTTTAGAGGGTTGTCGAGCTGGTTTGAGAAGCCAGAGCCAATAGAAACGTTCCTGTTAGAACAACGGTGCTGGCGGATTGGGGAAGAATCTTCATCGCTCGACATTCCTCGTACCCGCTTGCGAGGAACTAAGTTAAAGCCTCCAGTACCCTCAACCAAGACGTTAATACTATCAGAAGAAGTCGACATTGATGGGTAAGGAAGACTTGGAAGTAAGCGGAAGGTAGAGGGAAATTGGCAGAGAAAGATGAGAGAGAGGAAATTTGAAAATTTGAGATTTGAGAAAAGTATGAAGAAAGTGATGGTAAGGTCGGGTTTAAATAGAGGATTATCAGCGATATCCTTAGGAAGATCACCTTGAGCCGTATGGTAGCCATTTTTCTTCGAATAACGCTCAGTTTCAAATTTAAATATTGTCTTTCCTGGCTTTCATTAATTATCTTTATGACGGAAAACATTCTCAATTAAAACAAGTAATCTGACTCCAACCCCAACTCTACCACTGGTGTTCAAGTCAGAGGGGACTTCTATTAATAGTGAAATTTGGTCAGGGGTCAAATAGAAATTTTCCACCCATAATCGACAATCATGAAGCCCGGAAAGATCGTAAAGCCACCCCGCAGGAGCAAAGAAGGCCGAATCGGCTTCAAAGCTACCAGAAAACAAGCCAGACGAGATTAGGATGAGCCACCCACAAGAGTACTGGAATCCGGGCTTCTCCAGTCCATCTATCGAGGAACCTCGGCTCTGAGGTCGAGCTCAACAACCACCAGTGAATGCCAGGGGAAGTCTCCGAGCTCAAGAGACATTCGAGAGAAGGCCGCCAACTTCTCCAAAAGCCCGTTGTCCTTACAGGACATAAAAGAAGAATCACGCCTAAATCTACACTACCCCAGCTACCTGCCAAAAAGGTTTACAAGAGCACATCAAGCCTCCAAGGGTTAGGGAAAATCCATCTTAAGCTTCT
The DNA here is from genome assembly GCA_032871835.1 of Dipteronia dyeriana. Taxonomy (NCBI): domain Eukaryota; kingdom Viridiplantae; phylum Streptophyta; class Magnoliopsida; order Sapindales; family Sapindaceae; genus Dipteronia; species Dipteronia dyeriana. Next base: position 21,709,884 of record CM065296.1, read on the forward strand.
AAGAAAAGAGTCGGAGCAGGGATCTACCTCGCACTACGGGGCAACAGGCAGCTGGTAGGGTGACCTCCATGAAAATTCATGACACGAGTGCATACAGGATCATCTCCACGTAATATTTACATGCACGTCAAGAGTTTGATTCAAAAAAGGGAACAAACTTATCTCTGTCAACGATATCATCAAATCCCGTAACAATTCAAATTCAAATGACGAATCTCGCCCGATAAGAAGGGAACAGATTCATGGGATCACAGTGAAATATTTGCCAACTAAAAACCTACTTGGACGCTATAAATATGAGAGGCCAAGCATGGTAGAGATGGAGGAAAACAGGGAAAAACCTACGTAGACCTAGATTTAGACAGAAAAAGATAGATAGCAACAGAGAGAAGAGAAAAAGAAATTAAGAGGGGAAGGCCCAAATTCTGTACTCAAAACACGGCCACCTTCGTTTCCACTATTCGACCGGCACGGAATTGCCACCACCCTATATCTTAGAGAGACTGTGAGCACACGAGAGAATGATTTGTATTTTAAAGCAATCTATCAATAATAAAAGCTCTCATTTACTGTTATTACGATCCAGTCTCTCGTCTATCTCTTAACAGGTCAAAAACTAACGGTACCGACCCCGGCCACCACTTTCGTGGTAGTGGTCTCGAGGCTGTTAACAGGAATTTCTCATCCCGAGCAAATTTCCTGTCAAAAAATTGCATAAAGTTGTTGTATATGATTATGCATTTACATTGTAAATGTCTCTATTTGCTAAAGTGTCTCGGTTGAGGAATACTCTTTTGCCTATCTTGTGACAAAAAGGGGGAGTAATGTTGGATTTATGGGGGGTTTGTGTTGCTTTTGCATATAAAGGGAGAATGTCATTTTTAAAGGCAGTTGACTCTTTCAGTTGTCAGCTTTTGCATGTGCATTGCTGAATACATGTCACTTGTTTCTATTTCATATAAATTGCGCTTATTTTTATTTATCTTGATCACCTCACATACACTTGTTGGAAAGTGTAGTTCTTTGTTTTGTAGGGATGATCATTCTACAAGAGATAGAAGATTTGAATATTTTGCTTTAGGTATCTCTTTGTAATGTAGAATGTGTTTGTTGACCCCTTGTCATTTAATTTGTTTATTGGTTAGGATGAATTGTGAGTGGTGGTTTTGTCACAAAATAGCCAAAGGGGGAGATTGTAAGTTCCTCGGTTTTTGATTGGCTTATTTCGATTGACAAACCACATTTGGGGATAATTATATAAGGGGAGTTTAGGCCGGCTTTTCTCGTGATCAAGTTCAAGCTTTAAAGTTATATCACTTGTTTAACTATTTGAAGAGATTTTGTTGCACACACACACTAACATGCATTTGTATTGACATGCATTTATTCCTAGTTTCTCATTGCTCATGTGTGCATTCCTTCACAATCACACTTGCACTTCATGTATTTTTTTATTGCATCAATGATTGCATTTATGTTTCCATGATCATGCATTGCTTTTAATAATATGATTACTTATTGTGTGCATTGAGTTAGATTTAATTTGGTTATTTTAAGTATTGTGTCTAGTTTTGAAAGAATGGTTTTCAATGATTTAAGTATTTTTCAAAACTGACCTTTATATGGTCTTGTTACCATAACATTTTATGCATTGCTTAAAAATGAGTTTGGAAAGTTTCTGTTCAAACTAGACACCCATACCTTTCCAACGGTATATTATTCGTAAAGTGACCATTTGGATTGGTTTTGAAATCTCCAAAGTGACCATAAAAACAGGGCATCTCTGTTGTTGTCTGTTTCAGACCTTTGGTCACTCATTTGACCATAAATTTTTCTACAGTCATCCAAATCATATTTTGTTAATTTGAGTATAAATTATACTTCCATACCTTTCCAATGGTATAATATACGAAAGGTTTCAAAGTCGTTTGGTTACGTTTTGATATGCTTGAAGTTCAAGGTGGAGTGCTGAGAGCAGATTTCGCTCCCAAACTCTTTGCCCCCTTAGGGGGCAAAACCAGCAGCGAAAATTGTGGCAACCCTTTTCGCTCCCGAACTTTTCACAGCCTCAAATGGGGAAATTAGGGGCAAAAAACCTGTTTGAGCAAAAACGTCTTTTCATGTACAGCTCATTTTTACATCTTTTATATATAATCTTCTTCCCAAATCAGACTTAGAGCTCTGAAATTGAATCCCTAAGAGAGAGAAATTGACTCCTAGAGAGAGAGATCTCCCCAGAACACTTTTTTACTCAACCAAATCCCCATCCATGAACATCTAGCATCATTTTTCATCTTTCAAGCATGGGTCTTCGTATGTTTCATGACTAGGTAATCTCTACATGCCCTAGAACTTGGTGTTTCATTACTAGGCCATGTTTACCTAGGAATAGCATTTATTGCTTATTGAATGTATGTTTTTATGTTTAATTGCAATTATAACATGTTTGGGTTGTTGATTGTTGATTGTTGATTGAGATGTTTGTTTGTGATAGCTAGTGTTTAGGATGATTTTACCCTTCTAGCTAAATCTTTATGCATTGCATTTATATATTGTTTATGTCTAATTGATTGCATTTGTTAATTGCAATGATTGTTCTTTTCCATGATTCATGACAACTTTTGTTGATTGGCTTTTGTTTGATAACTAGATATTAGACTCTAATAGCTATATCTAGTTAGGTCTTCTTGCACTTGCATTTAGACATTGATATGTATGAATTGCATTTATTGACATCTTTGAATTCCTAGATAAGCATTTAGTGTAGCCTCGCACTACTTGCATGTCTGAATATTTCATCTTATTCACTTAGGTTGTTTTGACTCCTCATTGAGGTTATGTCTTATGACTAATTGGTTAGTGCACAAGCATGTTGATCAATAATCACTATTAAGGCCTTCTGGGTAGAGTGAAAGAGTTAGTAACTGGAGGGTGTGAAGGGAGGTCAACCTAGGTTGTAAACTTTAATCCAATAGTGGATTTGAGGATCGAATGTGTGGAGCACATATCAACCCGTGGTTTTTCCCATTTGGAGGGTTTCCATGTAAAGATCAAGTGTTCATTTTATTTACCACACTTTACATTTGATGTTGTATGTTTGTTTCATTGAGTGAATTTTGAATATTGAATAATCAATAAAAATTGGTAATTGACTTGATTAAAACCTATTCACCCCCTCCCCCCCCTTCCCCCCCCCCCCCCCTCTAAGTATAGACATACACACTTTCTAAGGAATTCCAGATAGCTTGCTGAGACAGGTACAAACTAGCCCATAATCACGTAAGGGAACTACTCATCAAGCTACAAGTTTCTGCTGAGAGTTGGGAGCTCGAGCGAGTTGTCTACCTCCACACTTGAACAAAATTTTGCATCTCACAATTTTCGCCAATGTTCGAGTAGGTCAAGTTGTTTCAAAGGTCGCACCTAGGTAGGGGCCAGAAAAGAAGCGAGAGAATGTCAAATCAAAATTTATTGAAGAAAGCATGAATTAAATTTAAAGTCAGGTTTCATTAATGAAATGGGAGCCTATTCGTTGGAAAGGCTACATTCATCAAACAAGGAGCCCAATCCCCGGTTCCAGGATACAAAAAAAAAAATTAAAAAAAAGATGATCAAGCATGGGTAGAGTGGGGTGCCCACCCCCCTTTCCAGACTGTAAAGGCAAGCTGTGAATAAAGTGTATCAGGCTCCTGCTTCTTCTTGATTTCCTTATGCTGCTTCCCTTACCTGTTGAACCTCGCCCTTAGCTCCTCCTACCTCTTCCTCAGGTATTCACTCACCATGGCCGCCTTCACCCCCTACCTGGGGGATCCTCCACCGCCTGCTGCTCAGCGGGCTCCTCTTCCAAGACCTCATTAACCACAGCCATAACCTCATGAGGGATGGCTGCGTCAAGAAGGTTTGTGAAAGATTACCTAGCTTTTTTAGCATCTAGTCCCTCTTTAGAGGTTTCATTCGGGTGATTGTTGATCTCTCCCCAAGCTTCTAGAAGGTCCCCCCGGGTTGAACTAACTGAACCCTGCTAGAGGTCTCCCCGGGACCTGAGACTGGAAAATTGGGGAAGGAAGAGGAGAATCTATTACAACTGCTTGCTTCCCAGCTCTAGCCACGTCACCCTCAGGATGGGACATCTCTGCAACCTTCGACATAATCTCCTCCCTATCTCAATTGGCAATAACTAATAGGTCAAAAGGGGAAGAGAGGGCTTCAACAACCTAGTAGGAAGCATAGAAGTATCCTTCACTGAATGAGGCATCCACCTTAGCCAGAAGCTTGGAAACCTGGGCTTACAGACCTTGCTTTTCAATGTCAAGTGCATTTGCTTCTTTCTTTCATGAATCCTGCTGACGGGCTTGACATTGAGAACGGAGGGTTTCTTGATCAAATGATCGCTTATACCTTTCATGGTCACACCGAAGCTCGGTTAACTCCGCCTCCATCTCCCTCTAGCTAGAGGCCATCTTTTATACCAAGTCTTGAGCCAGCGCCAACAATTCCATGGCCCACTCAGCTTCAACTTTATCTCTGGTGGCTCGGTCGTAGAGAGAAGCAACCTAGTGGCCCATGGCCACTTGGAATTTGAAGGCCTGTAAAAGAATTCGAGTTAGGAAATGACGAATCAAACTATTGCATAAGAAAACAAAAAAAGATGATTACTTCGGCCAAGATAGCAGACCCCTTGGTGATCAGAATATATATGGGTATCGAAGCCATCATAGAAAGACTGCCCCCTGGGCAGGAAGCAACGAATTGCCCTATGACCTCTTCTTGAAAGGCAGAGCAGGATTAAGTTTGTGGGTGAACGGGGGAAACCCCTTCAACACTAGCCTCAGGGTCCTCTGAAGCTTGGGAGGTTGGGAATGTAGATGGAAGGGTAGAAGCGTCAGGCAAGCTTGGAGCAAGGGTGATAGGAGCAGAAGCAGGTGTAGGGGTAACTAGAGCAGAAGCTGACGTTGCTGCATCAGCAGCTTGAGAAACGGAGTCCCCTTTACCCCGTACCTTGGCAGCTCGAGATGAGAGGAATGACAACTTGGACCTGTGTTGGGAAGGGGATAGAGGCCCCCCTTTCTCTAAGGAAGCCAGGGGGATTTTTCGATTCGATTTGGGAGAAATGGGAGGAGTGCGAGCATGGTAGTCATCGTGGGAAGCTGGAACAACCAAAATTTTTGAAATGAAAAAGAAGAGAGAAATAAGGTATAACCGTCAGAACTGAACTATCCAACGACATAAAGCATGGTGGTTCAGAGTACTTACGAGAAGTAGCATCAGATATTCGCAGATAGCGGTTTACTCGACGAGAATCGAAAGGGTCAGCTGTCAAGAACTTCAGGTTCAAATAGTTCCTGGCGAGGATGGCCTTCAGCACCACCTTAGACTCGGCAGATAAGGAATCTCGGCCTCATGAGGGTTTATCATTGAAAGCGGTAGGAACTGCGAACTCATGCCCACCTATGAAGGTCGAGCTTCCCCAATCCTTACCCGCTAGGATCCACTCCTCCTTCCAAGTAGGATCCTTTCTCGAAGCGTTAGCGATGACAAAATTGAGTTTGTTCTTTGCATTGATATAGAACTGACCTCGAGAAGCCCTAGACAAGCTTCTAGTGTGAAAGAGGTATGCTAACTCCTCAGCTCCTGGCTCACGGGTAACCTTGATTAGCTCGTATTGTTCCCTTCATAACATAAGGAAGCCGATCAGATGCCTACAGAAGCCAGGTGTCAACTGGATGGGAGCTAGCTGTAGGGTGATGAGAGCCCGACGAATAATAGGATGAAGGGGGAGCCTAACAACATTCTTGAAAGCCGTAACATAGATAGGAAGCATAACATTGGGTGGGTTAAAGATGTCGTAGTCTCTGTGGGGGACTGTCAAGGTGACGCTGTCAGGGATGCCATATTGGATCTCATACGATTGATCGACTGTGGTTCTACGGTGGAGTCTGGAATGACCTTGAAGTCATAGGGAAGATGCCTCACCAAAGAAGGACCGATAACTGTGACTTGGTTCTTTCCAGCAACGCCATCCCCATTTTCCTCACTGGAATCCTCATCAACCCAGCTCAGAGGATAATCTGGTCGATTAGAAAACCCAGTCCCGATCTCCACGTTCCTGATCTATCGACAACGTTATAGGTTCAGAGGTGAGTCGTCCCCGTCAGGGTCTCATTGAGTCTGCTTTCCTTGGGCAAGACTGGAAACCTTTGTACCGTCATTGAGAGAATCAATAGAATCATGACTGATCTTCGACATGATAGAATAGGGTTTAGAGGAGAGAAATAACAGAGGCGTATCTAAAGAAGTTTGCTAAAGAGAGGGATTTTTGAAAACCTGAAATTTGAAGGAAAACGTGAGGAAAGTGATGAGGAAGCAGGGTTTAAATAGAGGTGGAAGAGGTGGTGAAGTCAGCCAAATCTTTGGAGAGATTGCCTCAAATCACGAGAATGGTTGTAAAGTAGCCGGATTATTTCGGGGATTACACTTGTCTTTTCTTGCCACGTCACAGGTACAATTAAGAAGGAGATTTCCACCCAAATTTGGTAACAGTAAAAGAGGGAAAATTTTCCAACTAAAAACAAGGAATCTAACTCCAACTTCAACTCAATCACCGGTGTTCAAGTCAGAGGGGACTTCTGTTAATAGGAAAATTTGGCTAGAGGACCAAAGTGAAATTTTCCACACTCCTAGCTCGAATCAAAGTCCGAGTTCACCATTCATTGAACCCCGGGCGAGCCATAAAGCTATCTCGCAGAAACGAGGAAGGGTCATCATGCTTCAGAACTATCAGAAATGAAGCTTGACACGACCAGGTTGAGCCCTTCACGGGATCACTGGAATTCGGGTAAAGTCCGATACGCGGTTATCTGGGCTTCTCAAGATCACCTATCCTAGAACCCCGGTTTCTGAGGCCTAGCTCCGAAACCACTCCATGAAAGCAAGGAAAGGTCGCCGAGCTTAGGCAGCATTTGAGGTGAAGCCTGACATAAACAAATTGAGCTCCTTCCAAATCAAGGCTTCCCAAGGTCAATCAAAAGCCCGCCAACCTCTACAGAAGCCCGATATCCTTTCCAAACATAAAAATGGGGCTCTTAAGGGGATCAAATTCACGTTATAGCTATGCTCAAATTTATTAAGGAAAACTCGAACCTATCTGGATAAGAAAGAGGAAGCCCGTCTAATTAGTGCTACCCCCAATAAAGGCCCACAAGGCCGTCTCGTTCTTTAAAGGACCAGAGAGGGCTAGGACAAAGCTTCAAAGGCTAAAACTAAGGTAAGGGTCTACCTCGCTCTTTGAAAAAACAAATGCTTAACTCGAAGACCTCCATGAAGAATCATGCCATGGATACACACAAGATCATATCTATACTCCAACGAACATTAAAACTCTGCGTACGTGTAAGGTAAGAGATTGAGTCCAAAAAGGAAACAAATTAGTCTACACCAAAGATATTATCGAATCCGTTGTTAACTCAAAGTCAATGATTTTTAAATAAAAGATCCCGCCCGATAAGAAGGGAAGGGATTCAGAGAATAAGGGCGGGAGATCCACAAGTTTAAATCATTCAGGCCATGTATAAATTGGCCCAAGTATGATCGACGAAAAGGGAGAAAAAATCGACAAAAAAGAACGACTTAAAGGAAAGAGTGGTGCAAGAGACGAAGAGAGTTTTTTACTTCAGACTAAATTCTGCAATCAGAACACATCCACCATTATTATCTACTATTAGACATACACGAGGTTGCCACTCTACTATATCCTAGAGAGATTAAGAGTGTTTAGGAGTCCATTTGTACAATATTCACAGTTGATAATAAAGTTATTAAGTTCCCGTCTTCATTGCACTTTGGTTCTTACATCCATCTATATTCAATCAGGTTAGGTACCTAAGGTACCAGCCCCGACCACTGCCTAGATGGTAGTGGTCTTGAGAGTGTTAACAAAAATTTCTCATCTTTAGAAAATTCCCCGTTAACAATATAAAACTACAACATTCTTCTGGTTTCCTTCTGCTGCTGCTGCTCCTCCTCCTTCTCCTCCTCCTCCTCCTCCTCCTCCTCCTCCTCTCTGATGATCTGCATCCTCCCCCCCTCCAATTCGGTGGTGACTCATCTTTATTGGCAGCTCATTCTACGTGAAGCTGATAATCTACCAGTTGCTTCACTTGATCCTCCTTCAAGGCCTAAGTAACTACGGCCATAACCTCAAGGGGGATGGTCTCCTCCCAAGTGGTAGTCGTTACCTCCATATCACTATTCTCGACCTCTAACTCTACTTTAGGGGGTCCAACGATGCAGTCACTAGCACCCTCTCGGGCTTCAAGTTGAATACCTTCAGATTGCTGAGGCTGAACCCCGCTTAAGGATTCCCCTGGGTTGAAGACCGAAAGGGTTGGAGGAGGATGAGGAGAAGAGGAGGAGGAGGAGGAGAAAGACCTGACATAACTGGCTGTTTCCCGACTCCAACAATGCTGGAAGGATCTGCTCTGTAACCAACAAGACGAGATATCTCCATAACCTTGGTCATAATCTAATCTTTGTCCCAGCCAGGAAAAGTAAAAAGGTCGAAAGGAAGAGGGAGAGCTTCTGTAACCTGGAAGGAAGCATAAAAATAGCCATCGCTGAAAGAGGCATCCACCACGGCCTGTAGCTTAGCCACCTGAGCATGCAGGGTCTGGTTCTCAATTTTTAGCAACTTAGATTAACCTTTCCATGTGTCCCTTAGCTACGCCCGACGCTCAAATCAGAGGGTTTCTAAGTTTAGGGATCACTTCAGCCTTTAATTATCGCACTAAAGATCGGCAAGCTCCTTCTCCATCTCTTTCTTGTTGGAGGTCATTTCCTGCTTTAGAGATCGAGCCTGGCCGAGTAGCCTCGTGGCTCTCTCAGATTCAACATCGGCCTTCGCAGCATAGTATGGGAGAAAGGCGACTTGGTGGCCCATTGCCACGTTGAATTTGAATGCCTGTAGATTTAAGAGTGCAAATCAGAAATTGATCAAGCTAGCAGTCGCAGGTAAAATGTAGAAGAAGATGACTACCTTAGCCAAGAGTGCAGACCCCTTGGTAAGCAAATAACGATGGCCATTATAGCCATCCTGGAGAGCCCACCTCCCAAGCAAGATGCAATGAATTGCTCCAAGACCTTGTCTTGCCTCGCCAAGCTCGGTTGATGTTGGGAACATGCGGGAGGAACCTCTGTAACGTCTGCCTTAAGGTTCTCTGAAGTTTAAAGAACCGGGTTGAGGACGTGAAAACAGAAATGTCAGGGTGGTTAGCAATAGGAAAAGCAAGAGCAACACCAGCAGCAGTGGGAACAGCCAAAGAAGGAACTAGAATAGATACATCAGCAGCATGAGAAACAGAAGTCCCCTTACCCCGTGCCTTGGTAGCCCGCGATGCTAGGAGCGCCATCTTGGACCTATGTTGAGAAAGGGACGGAGTGAGAGCAAGTGAAACCCTAGCTGGAACAGTATGCCCTCTTTTCTCTGAGGCAGTCAAAGGGGCTTCCCCAGGTAATCTAGCATAAAGAGGAGCGATGCGAGCTTGCAGAGCATCACGGAAAGCTGGAGCAATAACAAAAACTGTTAAAACAACAAAACAAAAAGAAAAAGAAAGGTGTCAAAAAAACTAGCCGATGAAATATAGTAAAATAGCTAAGCACTACTTTACTTACGAAGAGTAGCAGTAGAAATTTAAAGGTATCGATTCACCCTACGAGAGTCAAAGGGATCAATGGTAGAAAACTTTAGAACCAAATAGTTCCAGGCAAGGATGGCCTTCAAGACAGTTTCAAATTCAGCTGGCAAAGAATCCAGATCCCACGTTGGTTTGTCACTAAAAATTGTGAGGACCTCGAACTCATGCCTGCCGATAAAGATCGAGCTTCTTCAGTCATCCCCTGCCAGGATCCATTCCTCCTTCCAGGTGAGGTCCTTTTTTAAAGCGCCGGGAATGATGAAGTTGAGCTTGTTCTTAGCTTTCGTATAGAACTGATCGCGGGGAGCACTAGACAGGCTTCCAATTTGAAAGAGGCATGCCAGCCCCTCTATGCTAGTCTCCCTAGTGACCTTGCTCAGCTCACACTATTCCCTCCAAAGCATGAGAAAGCCGATCAGATGCCTCCAGAAGCAGTGCGTCAGCTGGAGAGAAGCTAGTTGTAAGGCGTAGAGAGCTCGAAAAATGGATGGATGAAAAGGAAGCCCGACCCGATTCTTAACAGCCGCTACATGAACTGGAAGCATGCCATTAGAAGGATTAAAGACGTCATAATTTTTTAGAAGAACTGAGATAGAGACATTGTCGGGGATGACATACTTAGCCCTTAGACGATCGATCGATTGCGGGTCTATGGTGGAGTCCGGAATGACCCTGAAGTTGTAGGGAGTAAGCCTCTCCAGAAGAGGACCAGCAACCTTGCCCTAACCCCTCCCAGCAGCATCGTCCCTATTTTCTCTATCAGAGTCTTCATCGATCAAGCTTAAAGGGTTATCTGGTCTGTTAGAAAATCAACCCCAATAACTACATTCCTGTTCGACCGGCGACGTTGTGAGTTCAGAGGAAAGTTATCACTGTCAAAGTCCCTTCGTGCCTATTTTCCATGGGTGAGACTGGAGACTTCCTCGCCGTCTACAATGGAGTCAATAGAATCACGACTAGTTTTCGACATGATAGAAGAAAGACTTCGAATTAAGACAAAAGAAGAAAGATAAGTGATGAGGTAACGAGAGGAAGGTTTTTCTCCTTGAAAATTTTGAAATTTGAAAGAATGAAATTGTGAGGAAGGCGGTGAAGCAGCCGGGTTTAAATAAAGGTGAATGGAGCAGTGACGTCGATGAAATCTTCGGTCGAGATTACCTTGAATTTCATGAGCTGACGTAACAGAGGCGGATTATTTTGGGAAACACACCGGTCTCTGCTCGCCACATCACTCCTGCATTTAATAAGAAGAATTCCGCTAGGATTCTGGTAGCAATGTTGGAGGGAAAATTTTCCAATTAAAAAAGGAAATATGACTCCAACCCCAACTCAATCACTGGTGTTCAAGTTAGAGGGGACTACTGTTAATAGCCAAATTTGGCTAGGGACCAAAGGGAAACTTTCCACTCTCCTATCCCGAGATTACCCACCATGGAATCCTGAGTCCTGGGCTCGTATTGTGAAGCCATCCCGTAGAAGCAAGGAAAGAACATCGAGCTCTAGAAGTACCCCAGGTGGAAGTACCTAGTTCAACAATTAAATGTTGCAAACTCCCAAATGAGGTATGACATTTATGGGTGTTGGATCACTGTTGAATTTTTACGATTGAATTTGTTAATAGTAAAATTTGGTCAGGGGTCAAAGAGAAATTTTCAACTTTCCCACCCTAAGTCAAAGCCTATAGTCGATTTTCATAAGACCCGGGCAAACCATAAAGCTACCCCACAGGAATAGGGAAGGTCGGCCCAACTTCAAAGCTATCAGGAAGCAAGCTAGGCAGGACGAGCCCCCATAAGAACGTTGGAACCCGGGATTCTCAAGCCCACCTATCTGAGGATCTCGGTTCCTAGGGTCGAGCTCCTCAACCACCCCGTGAAAGCCAGAGGGGTTGCCAAGCTCTAGAAACATTCGAAAGAAGCTCGACAAGCAAAGTATGCCCCCTCCGGGTTAAGACTTTCAGATGTCAAAATTAATCCGTAGCCTGAACGAGAAGCCTACCAACCTCTCAAAAAGCCTGATGTCCCCTCCACGATTCGAGGAGGAAGGGAGGCCTCTAAAATGAATCAGATATGTGTTAACTCCCTGGAATGCCTACCAGGACGTCCTTTCCAAGCTCCCAAGAATAGAACCAAAGCATAGATCTATCTGGGACCGAAGCATAGTCCAGTAACCTCCATGAAGAATCATGACATGAGTGCACACAGGATCATCTCCACATAATGACCAATATTTACATGCAAGTCAAGAGTTTGATTCCAAAACGGGAACAAACTTATCCCCGTCGACGATATCATCGAATCTAGCAACAATTCTGTGAATAGTAAAATTTGGCCAGGGGTCAAAGATAAATTTTCCACTTTCCCGCACTAAGTCAAAGCCCATAGTCGACGTTCATGGGACCCGGGCAGACCATAAAGCTACCCTACAGGAACAAGGAAGGTCGGCCCGACTTCAAAGCTATCAGGAAGTAAGCTAGGCAAGACGAGCCCCCACACGAACACTAGAACCTAGGCTTCTCGAACTCAACTTTCTAGGGACCTATGTTCCTGGAGTCGAGCTCATCAACCACACCGTGAAAGCCAAGGGGGTCGCCAAGCTAAAGAAACATTCGAAAGAAGCCCGACAAGTAAAGTAAGCCCCCTCCAGGTTAAGACTTTCAGAGGTCAAACTTAATTCGTAGCCTGAACGAGAAGCCTACCAACCTCTCAAAAAGCCCGATGTCCCCTCCACGATTCGAGGAGGAAGGAGGCCTCTAAAACGAATCAGATCCTTGTTACCTCCCTGGAATGCGTACTAGGACGTCCTTTCCAAGCTTCCGAGAATATAACCGAAGCATAGATATATCTGGGACCGAAGCATAGTCCAGTAACCTCCATGAAAAATCATGACATTAGTGCACACAGGATAATCACCATGTAATGACCAATATTTACATGCAAGTCAAGAGTTTGATTCTAAAAAGGGAACAAACTTATCTTCATCAATGATATCATCGAATCCAGTAACAATTCAAATTCAAATGATGAATCCAGCCCGATAAGGAGAAAACAGATTCATGGGATCACGGTAAGATATTTGCGAACTTAAAACCTACTAGGACCATATATATAAGTAAGGCCAAGCATGGAAGAGAAAGGTAGGAGAGGAAGAAAAAGAGAGATAACGACAAATATATGAGAAGAAGGGAGGAGAGGAGGGCCTAAATTCTGTATACAGAACACGGCCGTCGTTGCTTCCACTATTCGACAAGTATAAATTTACCACCCTCCTAGGTCATAGAGAGATTGTAAGCATACGAGAGAGAATTCTGTATCTCAAAACGAGTAGTCAATAATAAAAGCTCTCATTTTTATTATTATAATCCAGACTCTCGTTTACCTCTAAACAGGTTAGGTATTAAAGGTACCGACCCTGGCCACCACTTCCGTGGTAGTGGTCTCGAGGGTGTTAGTATGAATTTCTTATCCTGAGCAAGATTCCCGTTAACACTTTCAGGCGCCGTTTGTGGGAAACTCTCACACCACCATCTTTATATTCAAAAGTTTATTATTTTACAGGAATCATGAGGCTCCGATCCTCACAAGGACAGCCAGGCGCATCGGGACAACCTTCTGCTGCATCAACACGATAGGTCCTGAAGAAAGGGAGAAAATCCGGGCTCCATGGCCAAGTTCCAGACCAACCAGGTACTGTGCCGGCTCTGGATCCCCCTATGGAAAATCAGGTCGAGCTTGACCAATAAGCGGCGGCCTTCGTGGAAAACGTCAATCTTTGACTGTTCGTTGAGGGTATTACTATCCAGCAAGCAAACCCTTGTAATCAGGGGGAGTCAAGCAGGCCCAGGGCTAGGCAACCCTTCTTTGATCGCTTGGGACCTACCCCTCGGGATCCAGCTCTTAATAGAATGGGAATCCCAACCTCGATCCGGGATAGGTTAGGACCCATACCCCTATTTCCGGAAGCGCTATAAAAAAACCAACTCAGACAAGGAGGAAAGCCCGAAGTAGGAAAGAAGAAAGTCAGCAAAGCCCCGAGCAGGCCCCTTCTAAGAAGGAACTGAGTAGAGGTCGCCAGTTCGTCAGAAGGATTCGATGGTGAGGAAACTAAGATCAACTCAAGGAAATCCGAAAGCAAACGCATGAGGGACCAGTTGGAAGAGCTTCAGAAAAGGTCCAATTGATGAAGAAGGGGAAGTACAAGGAGGAAAAGAAAGATCCTCTAAATGAAATGAATGCTCCCTTCACTGGAAAGATCTGGGAGTCGGAGCTCCCGCCTAAGTTCAAAATGCCAACTGATAGATTCTCCGAGACTGAGGATCCCCTGAGCCTTTTAGAGAGCTTCGTTCAACAGATGGAGGTCCAGAACACGACCAGGGTCGCTTTGTGTCGAATGCTCCCTATTACACTCACGGATTACGCTAAAACCTGGTTTAGGAAACTACCTTTCAGTAGTGTGGATTCCTTTACCAAGTTATCAACCGATTTCTGCTCAGAATTCCAGGGAGTTAAGCCTTGATTGAAGGACCCAATCTATATACAGTACGTGATCTAGACAAAGGGGAAACCCTCCGGGCTTATGTCGAGTGTTTCCACAAGGAAGTCATCAGATGGGGGTCTTCACCGAGAAAGAAACCCTCGCCAACTTCAGAAGGAACCTGTGGGCTAGTAAGCTTTTCTGGTCTTTTGCCATGAGACCTCCAGAAACTTACCAATAAGCCTATGATCGGGCTCTAGAGCAGATTGAGGTAGACTAACAGCTTAAAGTCAAGATGAAACACGACCACATAAGAGTCGTAAAGAGACAAAAGAAGGAAGCTCCCAGACCTGAGCAAACTCAGAAAAGCCAGAACAAACCCCCCAATAGATCGACATACGGCTTCCCCATTTCTCAACCCAGATCGAAAAGGTATCCAGAAAAATGAACTACTCCGCAAGATTCACCAGCTCCAGGACAGTGACCCCAATAGCTCGAGATGAGAGGGGGTACGATCATTACTTTCCCTTAAATGTATCCCGTGAAACAGCCTATCTCGCTATTCGGGACAAGGGTTTGCTACAGAAACCCGCTCCGATGAAAGCCCTGGTCGATAAGAGATATCGCTATAGATATTGTGACTTTCACGAGGACGTGGGGCACAACACTTCAGAGTGCTACAACCTGTGGAATCAGATTGAAGCTTTGATAAGAGGAGGATGTCTAGTGGAATTCTTACAGCAAGTTATGGAGAACATTCAGACTGGAAAGGAAGTGCAAGCCGAGATCCGAGAGCATACTGAGAAAAGAAAGAGGGAGCAGGTGGACCTGATGCAACAGATTTAAATAATACATGCCATCAGCGGGGAGCCTACTCTGGCTATCACCTCCAACAGTTCCAGGAAAAACCATACGAGGAAAATCCCTCGTACGGACGGAGGGCATGATATCTTCAAGGTCGACCAGAGACCAACCAACCCCTCCCAACTGTCACAGATCATTTTCACTGAAACAGATGTCTAAAACACCGTGCAACCTCATGATGACCCCATGGTGATCAAGGTACAAATTGCCAACTACATGGTACACCGTGTGCTCATCGACACAGGTAGCAGCGTTGACGTCCTATTTAAAGATACCTTGGAAAAGCTAAACTTGAAACAGTGGTGTTACAATAGCTGCACTACCCCGCTATATGGGTTCACTAGGGACTCAATCACACCCGTGGGATCAAAAATCCTACCAGTAATCATTGAAGCTACACCTCTCCAGCAGAATATAATGACAAACTTCATGGTGATGGATACCCCATCGCCCTACAATGCAATATTAGGGAGGTAATTTTTATCATCCTTAAAAGGAATCATTTCCATTTACCACAACATCCTGAAGTTCCCAATAGGAGATAATGTGGGGGAAGTTTGGGGTGATCAGCAAGCAGCCAGTAGATGCTACTCAATGTCGGACAACCTAACAGCTCTAGCAAAACAACTCGCCCAGGTGACAACGATCTAAGACAAGGCAACCCTTCATTAAACCTAGGAGATGTAGGGTCCACAGATCACCTTGAAGAAGACCTCATAATGCCCGACAGTAAGGAACAGATAAGGGAATGGGCCAGCGGCCATCCAGTGGATAAGTTAGAAGAGATTCCTGTCCGAGTGGGAGATCCCTTGAAGGTCGTCAAAATTAGAGCCACCCTTGAGCCGGGAGTCAAAGAGGGTTTGATCAGGCTCTTCACAGAGTTCAATGACATTTTTTCTTTGAGTCATGTTGAGATGCTAGGGATCCCAATGACATTGGCTGCTCATCGAATGGCAATGGATCCAACCTTCAAACCCATTAAAATAAAAAAGTTGCCACTTCAACACTTAGAGAAATGCTACGGTTCAAAAAGAGGTAGACTGACTGACCCGGGGCGGGCTTTGTCCGAGAAGCACGTTATCCCGAGTGGATCGTCAATGTGGTCATGGTCACAAAGGCAAATGGAAAGTGGCGCATGTGTGTTGATTATACTGACCTCAACAAAGCATGCCCGAAGAACAGCTTCCCTCTACCAAAAATTGATCAGCTAGTCGACTCTACCTTTGGAAACAAGCTCTTGAGCTTTATGAACGCATTTTTAGGGTACAATCAAATTATGATGCATCCCGCAGACCAGGAAAAGACCAATTTCATCATAGCGCGAGGTTTGTAATGCTACAAGGTGATGCCATTCGGGCTCAAGAACGCTGGAGCTACATATCAGCGGCTACAAGGTGATGCCATTCGGGCTCAAGAACGCTGGAGCTACATATCAGGAGGTCAATGGAGCAGTATATCAACGAAATGATCACCAAGTCTTCAACCTCAGAAGGCCATCTGGGCGACCTTCATTGAACCTTCATGATCCTAAGGGAGAACCAGATGAGATTAAACCCTTCCAAATGCGTCTTTGGGGTAACTGCAAGGAAGTTTCTAGGCTTCATGGTCCATGAGAGAGGCATAGAGGCTAACCCGGAAAAGATCATAGCTTTCTTGGTTTTAAAATCCCCCACATCTCTTAAGCAGGTTCAAGCCTTGAACCGGCAGGTAGCAACGCTTAATAGGTTCATCTCTCGGTCTACCGACAAGTGTCTCCCATTCTTTAAAGCCAACAAGCAGGGAAGAAACATTAAATGGGACCTTTATAGTGAACAAGCTTTTGAAGATTTTAAAAAATACCTGTCAAACCCTCCACTGCTGGTTAAGCCAAGTCCTAGAGAAGAGCTTCAAATATACTTGGCCGTTTCTGGAAACCGCTGTAAGTGGGGCCTTGGTCAATGAATATGGGGATAGGGTCTAGCGGCCTATTTACTACATAAGTCACGCTCTAACCAAGCCTGGGAAGAACTATACACTGCTGGAGAAGCTCGCTTATACATTGGTGACCTCGGTAAGGAAGCTTCGTCCCTACTTCCACGCTTATTCAATAACAATGGTGACGGACCAACCCCTCCGTCAATTCTTACAAAGGCCAGATGTTTCCGAAAGGCTGGTTTTATGGGCCCTGGAGCTTACCAGTTTGATTTAAGTTACAAGCCTATGACCGCAATAAAAGCTCAGGCACTAACAGACTTTGTATAAGAGCTCTCAATACCTTCAGGCTAAGCAACCCCCTACGGTAACAGATGTAGCCCCTGAAAGGATTCCAGAATCTGACAGCTGCCGGAGGGTTACAAGTCGTGGATCCTCTACACTGATGGAGCTTCCGGGCAAGCTGGGGGAGGAGCGGGCATAGTCCTAATCGACCTAGAAGAAACTGAGTGCTACCACTGTTTCAGATTTAAATTTAAAGTCACGAACAATGAGGCAGAGTACGAAGCCTTTCCAGCCAGAATAAGGGCAACCATAGAACTCAAGGTTGATTACCTGAATGTTAAGAGCGACTCTTCGCTCGTAGTCAACCAAGTCTCCGGGGATTATCAGGAAAAAGGGGATAATATGATCGCTTACATGAAATTGGTTCAACAACTCAAGAGCAAATTGAAAGGATTCAAAATCGAGCAGGTACCTCGACAACTGAATCATCGAGCTGACGTACTTGCCAAGATAGCTGCATATGGTGTCCAGACTTTACCCCATGGAGTCCCTCTTCAAGTGATCCCCCTACCTAGCACAGTGACAGGTAAGGAAACTTATACCTTGGATCGACAACCGTGCTGGATGGATCCAATAGTGGATTATCTACAGGATGGGAAACTTCCCGGGGAGCTCGACCAAGCTAGGAGAGTCAAAAGGCTCTCGGTCCGGTATTGTTTGGTGGATGGGCACCTATATCGGAGGGGAAGATCACTTCCCCTACTCCAATGTTTTTACCCTGAAGATGCCAAGTGGGCTTTGAGAGAGGTTCATTCTAGGGAATACAGGAACCACATTGATGGAGAGGCTCTAGCATATCAGGTTCTCCGTATGGGGTATTATTGGTCAACCATTCATCAAGACGTAAAGAGCTTAGTGCAAACCTGTGAGGCATGCCAGAAGGCCGTAAACTTGAGTCACCTCCCTACGAAGCGGTTGTCGTCCCTTAGCTCAACATACCCCTTTGCTATGTGGGGAGTCGACTTGATCGGATCGCTTCCTACTGCTCCGGGTCAAGCCAAACATGCTATCATGGCAATCGATTACTTCACAAGATGGGTCGAAGCCAGACCGCTCTCCCAGATATTAGAAGAAACCATAACAAGATTCATCAAGACTAATGTAGTTTATAGGTTCGAAACCCCTCTTGCCATTATAGCTGACCTCAGAAAATAGTTCGACAATTACTGGTTCAAAGATATTTATGAAGGCTTGGAAATCGACCTTCGGTTTGCTTCGGTAGCCTACCCCCAGACCAACGGTCTGGTGGTATCCACGAACAAAACCATTAAGAAGATGTTAAAGAAAAAGCTACAGCAGAAGAAAGGCAGATGGGCAGAGGAGCTTCCCAAGGTCCTCTGGGCTTACCGCACTACAAGGAGAACATCTACCAGGGAAACGCCATACTCTCTAGCCTTCAGGGTCGAAGTAGTCCTACCTATCGAGCACAAATGGACCTCCTTTAGAGTCTAACATTTCGAACCAGGGAGCAATGAAAGTAAGCTCGGAGCTACCTTAAACCTTTTGAAAGAAAAACAAGATCGAATAGCCAAAAAGGTAGCAGCCTACTAGAGCAGGATTGCCAAGTACTTTAACAGGAAGGTAAAGGCTCGAAACTTTAAGGAAGGGGACCTAGTTCTTAGGAAAGTAACGTTGAATACTCGGAAGAGGTCAGACAGGGTCCTAGAGCCTAACTGGGAATGACCATACCTAGTAGAAATGGTGATCCATAATGGGGCATACAAACTCGAGGATATGAATGGCCGACTCATCGATCATACATGGAATGCAGATCATTTAAGAAAATTCTACTCTTGAACAAGGGACTCATGAGCAGGCGTCATCCACCTAGTTTTTTTTATCTCCGACAATAATGTACTCCATCCTTCTTATCAATAAAGCCTGTTTTTCTTATTTTCTCCATCTTCAACTATGTTATACAATGATTTGGGTCTTCATGGAAAATTCGACATTATCGCCCTAAGACCAGGGTTAGCTGGGGAAGCCCCCTCGCCACTCTTGATGCCTCGGTCGGGCACTACCCCCCGCCAAGAAGAGTATGAGTATAAGAGCATAGTTGCCATCAAGATCTCGAGACCAAGAAATTTCTAGATAGCCCTCCAAATGCCTTAGTCGGGCTACAACCCTAAGAAGGGTCTGAGTATAAGAGCATAGTTGCCATCCAGATCTCGAGACTAGGAAATAGCTAGATAGTCCTCATTATGCCTTGGTCAAGCTACCACCCCAAAGAAGGGTTTGAGTATAAGAGCATAGTTAACATCCGGATCTCGAGACCAGGAAATAACTAGACAGCCGTCATGATGCCTTGGTCGGGCTACCACCCCCAAGGAGGGTCTGAGTATAAGAGCATAGTTGCCATCCAGATCTAGAGACCAGGAAATATCTAGATAAGCCCTCCTGATTCCTTGGTCGGGCTACCACCCCCAAGAAGGATTCGAGTTTAAGAGCACGAAAGCCGTCCTGATCCCTAGCCTAACAGAGGGCTAGACAGTTCTTTACTTGATGCCACACTCAACTTACAACCCCCTAAATGGGCACAAGTATGGAAGGCTTAATTTACTTAAACTTTATGCTAATAGCAGGGACCAAATAAGAATTTTCCACTTCCCTCTTTCCTGCAAGGGTCTAAATTCGGGCTTATATGACGGGGTATCAAGGTCCCCAAGGTCTAGCTACCACGCTATCCTACAGGAGCAAGGGGAGGCAGCCCATACCATCTGAGTATCTCGCACGTGTCCAGGCTTACCAAATAAAGCCTGTCGAGACCGCGTCAAGCTCGTTATACCAGGATAAAATCCCGAAGCTAGGTCGATGAGAAAGGACCTGGGTCCCCCGATATCAAGGTATCTCGTGACATTCTCCTAGAGCTTGCTACTATCTCTACTTTCACTATGAGACCTTCAAGGTGCCAAACTTGTCTTGCAAAGACCCTCCTACCTCGTCAAGGTATAATCTCGATATGTTCGAGCAAAAAAAAAGGAGCATGTAAAGCCCCATCATTACCAAAAGCGCCAAGATCCACTATAGATCCTGGCATGGTTAAATCAAGTAGCAAGAGCAGTACTCCAGCGTACCTCTCTACCCTTTCAGAAGCAAGCCATGGTGTTTATGGTGAACACCTTGCTAGGGCTTGCCAGCCAAGCCCGCTACCCCGCTAGGAAGCCTGCATAATTAGGTCAAGCTCCATTATAGAGCTCGGCATAGCTAAACCAAGCTCCCAACTATAAGGTTGGAACCTTATGGGATATTTCGCCCCTAAAATAGTTAGCAGAAGCTCCAAGGGAAGACCAGCATGATCGATCTAGCTCCATGACAATCGAGAGGTTCCCTAGAGACCCCGCCAGTGTACTGGATCCTAGGGTATCTCGCCCTCAAGGAATATCAAATGTCACCTCAGGTAACCACCATGAAGTACCTCTCTAAAGTGACATGTCATGAAGTTTAAAGTACCACTAAAGAGGTCAACCGTATTAATGGAGGTAGTCAACCCTATTAATGAGGTCATCTTAATAGAGGCAGTCAACCCAATTAATGACATGATCAACACCATTAATTTGAGAATATTCAACTCTTTAATGGCCATCATTAGTGAAAGAGTCCAAAGAGGAAACAAATACATTTTCATCCGAGATATCTTCCACAACCGATTATTTGGGGTCTACTATAACAGAAAATCCCACCTATCAAGGAAGGAAGAGTCCGAAGAGGAAACAATCATATCTTCTCCAAGATAATAGCTACAAGCCGATCAACTACATTAAAGGAAGAATCGTATTCGATAAGGAAACGAAGGCTAATTGAAGAATCCTGGACTTGCACGCCAAGGTAGTCACCATGTATAAATATGCCTGTAAAAGGGATAGTGAGGGGGTCCAATCAATGACAGAAGACACATACTTCGTTAAAAGTTCTCTCTATATCATCACTGTATGTGTACCCCGACCAGGAAAATACTGGTATCGGTAAACACTCATTATTGTAAGCTCCCCGGAGCATATACGTTGTACTACTTTGACATCTTTGTAACCTCCTCGGAGCATCGCATGATATATATATATATATATATATATATATATATACAAGGAAGGGTATTCCTCCTTTCTCTGGATACTGCCTAGTGGTTTTTCAGCATGTGATCACTCGTGATGCTTTTTCCCCCCTTGGTCAGTCCACCTCCATCTACATAAGACTTGTGTTTTTTGTATTATCTACTATATTACGCATGTGTGTATGTGGGCTAGGTACCAACCCTATTGGTCCTAGCTCTCTAATCTTTCTTACATGAGATCGGGAAACAACAACGACGACCTAAGGAACCGAATTTAGATTCCTACCCTGCTGGACCTAACGCTCTTATCCTCTCATCTACACGCCAAAGTTTCACATCAAGATGAAGAGAAACTGCTCAGACCAGTTCAAAGGGAGTCGAGGAGCTCTCCCGTATCCTCTCTATGGAAGAAATCGAGCTCTCCATGACTGGAGCTAGATAAGCCCTCCTTCTTACTTGCTATCGAGGTCATGGTATTACAGGAAGCAATCAGGCTTCAGAACCAGGCTCTGGGTACCAGGACGGGCACTGACCTCGACCGAGGAACAAGGTCAAGGATCACCCCTTCACACCAGTAAGAGAACCTTGAGCTTCCCAGATCTACTTCATAAGCATGAAGCCTGACGGGCGGGATGGCTTGTCTCCTACCTCATGTTTCATCCTCCTTCATATTCATACAAGATCACCAAGGTACCAAAGGTACCAACCACGGCCACCACCCCGGCCACCCCTCCCTTTTCTGTCCATCAATAACTCTTAAGTCAAATGGGGGAAGTAGAGCCAGCTCTACCTAGAAGGTTGTAAAGAAGTAACCATCTTCCTTTGCTGGCATGAGCTCGACCTTAGCAAACACCAGCTTGTTCTCAACGATTATCATACGGACAGCTCCTCTCTATTTGTACTGGGCCTTCCAATGCTCTAGTGATCCATCGAGGTTTCGATCCGTTGGGGTAGCACCCAAAGGTCCTGATTCGTTCACGATGGAGTCTCGAGCTCGATTACGATTGTTGAAGACTCTCATCTACCCCAAGCGGACTTCCAAACTGGTTACATCACTTGGGGACCAGAAGCTCAATATTTTTTCAATACTCCAGTTTGAGGGGCGATCACCCTAGCATGAGACAATTTCCTATAGTTCATAATAAAAAGCGTCTTTTACGGAAAGCCATTCTACAATCTACAATCATAATGTAGATCATCTCACGAGATTCTACTCGTTAAAAACCTCCTAGAGCGAGACTGGTTATCAACTGATACCACCATGCATTGATACAACTTCGTATTAGCTCGTCATGAGTTAGCATCTCTTTCAATTTCGATATCCGTAGTAGATCTCATGTGATCACTGTCACCAGGAGAGCTACACAGCACTCTTGATGCCCTAGACCGAATCAAATCCTTCTAAAAGGATCGCTATTACCAAGAGAGCTACACCGCACTCCTGATACCCTAGACGGGATCAAATCCCTCTAGGAGGATCACCTTGACTAGGAGAGCTAAATAGCCCTCCTAATGCCCTGGACTGGATTAATCACTCCAAGAGGATCGCCATAGTATTTCGACAGTGACCTTCTTATGACCAGAGACTGGTCAGGGAAGCCCACACACTACCTCTAGTGCCTCGGTCGGGCACTACCCTCCCCCAAGATGGGACTGAGTGTAAGAGCATAGTTGCCATCTAGATCTCGAGACCAGGGAATGATCGGGGAATCCCCTTCATCACCTCTGATGCCTTGGTCGGGTGACCTCCCCCAAGAAGCATCCGATTGTAAGTGCATAGTTACCATCCGGATCAAAATACCAGGATATAGCTAGATAGCACTCCTGATGCCTTAGTCGGGCTACGACCCCCAAAAAGGGTCTGAGTGTAAGAGTATAGTTGCCATCTTGATCAAAATACCAGGAAATAGCTAGATAGCGCTCCTGATGCCTTGGTCTGGCTACGACCCCAAAGAAGGGTCAAGTGTAAGAGCATAGTTACCATCCAGATCAAAATACCAGAATATAGCTAGATAGCGCTCATGAAGCCTTGGTCGGGCTACGACCCCCAAGAAGGGTCTGTGTGTAAGAGCATAGTTGCCATCCGGATCAAAATACCAGGATATAGCTAGATAAAGCTCCTGATGCCTTGGTCGGGCTATGACCCCCAAGAAGGGTCTGAGTGTAAGAGCATATTTGCCATCTGGATCAAAATACCAAGATATAGCTAGATAGTGCTCTTGATGCCTTTTTCGGGCTACGACCCCCAAGAAGGGTCTGAGTGTAAGAGCATAATTGCCATCCGGATCAAAATACCAGGATATAGCAAGATAGTGCTCCTGATGCCTTGGTCGGGCTATGACCCCCAAGAAGGGTATAAGTGTAAGAGCATAGTTGCCATCCGGATCAAAATACTAAGATATAGCTAGATAGTGCTCTTGATGCCTTAGTCGGGCTACGACCCCAAGAAGGGTCTGAGTGTAAGTGCATAGTTGCCGTCCGGATCAAAATACCAGGATATAGCTAGGTAGTGCTCTTTATGCCTTGGTCGAGCTACGACCCCCAAGAAGGGTCTGAGTGTAAGAGCATAGTTGCCATCCGGATCAAAATACCAGGATATTGCTAGATAGCGC
This sequence comes from Dipteronia dyeriana, assembly GCA_032871835.1. NCBI lineage: Eukaryota > Viridiplantae > Streptophyta > Magnoliopsida > Sapindales > Sapindaceae > Dipteronia > Dipteronia dyeriana. The sequence continues at coordinate 21,733,826 of CM065296.1, forward strand.
TCATGATGCCTTGGTCGGGCTACAACCCTTCTGAGTGTAAGAGTATAGTTGCCATACGGATCAAAATACCAGGATATAACTAGATAGCGCTCCTGATGCCTTGGTAGGGCTAAGACCCCCAAGAAGGGTCTGAGTGTAAGAGCATAATTGCCATCCGAATCAAGATACCAGGATATAGTTAGATAGAGCTCCAGATGTCTTGGTCGGGGTACGACCCTTCAAGAAGGGTTTGAGTGTAAGAGTATAGTTGCCATCCGGATAATAATACCAGGATATTGCTAGATAGTGCTCCTGAAGTTTTGGTCGGGCTATGACTCCCAAGAAAGATCTGAATGTAAGAGCATAGTTGCCATCCGAATTAAAATACTAGAATATAGCTAGATAGCGCTCCAGATGCCTAAGTCGGGCTACGACCCCCAAGAAGGGTCTGAGTGTAAGAGCATAGTTGCCATCCCGATCAAAATACCAGGATATAGCTAGATAGCGCTCCTAATGCCTTGGTCGGGCTACGCCTCCCAAGAATGGTCTTAGTGTAAAAGCATAGTTGCCATCCAGATCAAAATACCAAGATATAGCTAGATAGCGCTCTTGATGCCTTGGTCGGGCTACGACCCCAAAGAAAGGTCTGAGTTTAAGAGCATAGTTGCCATTTGGATCAAAATACCAGGATATAGCTAGATAGAACTCCTGATGCCTTGGTCGGGCTACGACCCCAAAAAAGGGTCTGAGCGTAAGAGCATAGTTGCTATCCAGATCAAAATACCAGGATATAGCTAGATAGCGCTCCTGATGCCTTGGTCGGGCTACGACCCCAAAGAAGGGTCTGAGTGTAAAAGCATAATTGCCATCCGGATCAAAATACCAGGATATAGCAAGATAGTGCTCCTGATGCCTTGGTCGGGCTATGACCCCCATGAAGGGTCTAAGTGTAAGAGCATAGTTGCCATCCGGATCAAAATACTAAGATATAGCTAGATAGTGCTCTTGATGCCTTAGTCGGGCTACGACCCCAAGAAGGGTCTGAGTGTAAGTGCATAGTTGCCATCCGGATCAAAATACCAAGATATAGCTAGGTAATGCTCTTTATGCCTTGGTCGAGCTACGACCCCCAAGAAGGGTCTGAGTGTAAGAGCATAGTTGCCATCCGGATCAAAATACCAGGATATTGCTAGATAGCGCTCATGATGCCTTGGTCGGGCTACAACCCTTCTGAGTGTAAGAGTATAGTTTCCATACGGATCAAAATACCAGGATATAACTAGATAGCGCTCCTGATGCCTTGGTAGGGCTTAGACCCCCAAGAAGGGTCTGAGTGTAAGAGCATAATTGCCATCCGGATCAAGATACCAGGATATAGTTAGATAGAGTTCCAGATGTCTTGGTCGGGGTACGACCCCTCAAGAAGGGTTTGAGTGTAAGAGTATAGTTGCCATCCGGATAATAATCCCAGGATATAGCTAGATAGTGCTCCAGAAGTTTTGGTCGGGCTGTGACTCCCAAGAAAGATATGAATGTAAGAGCATAGTTGCCATCCGAATTAAAATACTAGAATATAGCTAGATAGCGCTCCAGATGCCTAAGTCGGGCTACGACCCCCAAGAAGGGTCTGAGTGTAAGAGCATAGTTGCCATCCCGATCAAAATACCAGGATATAGCTAGATAGCGCTCCTAATGCCTTGGTCGGGCTACGCCTCCCAAGAATGGTCTGAGTGTAAAAGCATAGTTGCCATCCAGATCAAAATACCAGGATATAGCTAGATAGCGCTCTTGATGCCTTGGTCGGGCTACGACCCCCAAGAAGGGTCTGAGTTTAAGAGCATAGTTGCCATTTGGATCAAAATACCAGGATATAGCTAGATAGAACTCCTGATGCCTTGGTCGGGCTACGACCCCAAAAAAGGGTCTGAGCGTAAGAGCATAGTTGCTATCCAGATCAAAATACCAGGATATAGCTAGATAGCGCTCCTGATGCCTTAGTCGGGCTACGACCCCAAAGAAGGGTCTGAGTATAAAAGCATAATTGCCATCCGGATCAAAATACCAGGATATAGCAAGATAGTGCTCCTGATGCCTTGATCGGGCTATGACCCCCAAGAAGGTTCTAAGTGTAAGAGCATAGTTGCCATCCAGATCAAAATACTAAGATATAGCTAGATAGTGCTCTTGATGCCTTTTTCGGGCTACGACCCCCAAGAAGGGTCTGAGTGTAAGAGCATAATTGCCATCCGGATCAAAATACCAGGATATAGCAAGATAGTGCTCCTGATGCCTTGGTCGGGCTATGACCCCCAAGAAGGGTATAAGTGTAAGAGCATAGTTGCCATCCGGATCAAAATACTAAGATATAGCTAGATAGTGCTCTTGATGCCTTAGTCGGGCTACGACCCCAAGAAGGGTCTGAGTGTAAGTGCATAGTTGCCGTCCGGATCAAAATACCAGGATATAGCTAGGTAGTGCTCTTTATGCCTTGGTCGAGCTACGACCCCCAAGAAGGGTCTGAGTGTAAGAGCATAGTTGCCATCCGGATCAAAATACCAGGATATTGCTAGATAGCGCTCATGATGCCTTGGTCGGGCTACAACCCTTCTGAGTGTAAGAGTATAGTTGCCATACGGATCAAAATACCAGGATATAACTAGATAGCGCTCCTGATGCCTTGGTAGGGCTAAGACCCCCAAGAAGGGTCTGAGTGTAAGAGCATAATTGCCATCCGAATCAAGATACCAGGATATAGTTAGATAGAGCTCCAGATGTCTTGGTCGGGGTACGACCCCTCAAGAAGGGTTTGAGTGTAAGAGTATAGTTGCCATCCGGATAATAATACCAGGAAATTGCTAGATAGTGCTCCTGAAGTTTTGGTCGGGCTATGACTCCCAAGAAAGATATGAATGTAAGAGCATAGTTGCCATCCGAATTAAAATACTAGAATATAGCTAGATAGCGCTCCAGATGCCTAAGTCGGGCTACGACCCCCAAGAAGGGTCTGAGTGTAAGAGCATAGTTGCCATCCCGATCAAAATACCAGGATATAGCTAGATAGCGCTCCTAATGCCTTGGTCGGGCTACGCCTCCCAAGAATGGTCTGAGTGTAAAAGCATAGTTGCCATCCAGATCAAAATACCAGGATATAGCTAGATAGCGCTCTTGATGCCTTGGTCGGGCTACGACCCCAAAGAAGGGTCTGAGTTTAAGAGCATAGTTGCCATTTGGATCAAAATACCAGGATATAGCTAGATAGAACTCCTGATGCCTTGGTCGGGCTACGACCCCAAAAAAGGGTCTGAGCGTAAGAGCATAGTTGCTATCCAGATCAAAATACCAGGATATAGCTAGATAGCGCTCCTGATGCCTTGGTCGGGCTACGACCCCAAAGAAGGGTCTGAGTGTAAAAGCATAATTGCCATCCGGATCAAAATACCAGGATATAGCAAGATAGTGCTCCTGATGCCTTGATCGGGCTATGACCCCCAAGAAGGTTCTAAGTGTAAGAGCATAGTTGCCATCCAGATCAAAATACTAAGATATAGCTAGATAGTGCTCTTGATGCCTTTTTCGGGCTACGACCCCCAAGAAGGGTCTGAGTGTAAGAGCATAATTGCCATCCGGATCAAAATACCAGGATATAGCAAGATAGTGCTCCTGATGCCTTGGTCGGGCTATGACCCCCAAGAAGGGTATAAGTGTAAGAGCATAGTTGCCATCCGGATCAAAATACCAGGATATAGCTAGATAGAACTCCTGATGCCTTGGTCGGGCTACGACCCCAAAAAAGGGTCTGAGCGTAAGAGCATAGTTGCTATCCAGATCAAAATACCAGGATATAGCTAGATAGCGCTCCTGATGCCTTGGTCGGGCTACGACCCCAAAGAAGGGTCTGAGTGTAAAAGCATAATTGCCATCCGGATCAAAATACCAGGATATAGCAAGATAGTGCTCCTGATGCCTTGGTCGGGCTATGACCCCCATGAAGGGTCTAAGTGTAAGAGCATAGTTGCCATCCGGATCAAAATACTAAGATATAGCTAGATAGTGCTCTTGATGCCTTAGTCGGGCTACGACCCCAAGAAGGGTCTGAGTGTAAGTGCATAGTTGCCATCCGGATCAAAATACCAAGATATAGCTAGGTAATGCTCTTTATGCCTTGGTCGAGCTACGACCCCCAAGAAGGGTCTGAGTGTAAGAGCATAGTTGCCATCCGGATCAAAATACCAGGATATTGCTAGATAGCGCTCATGATGCCTTGGTCGGGCTACAACCCTTCTGAGTGTAAGAGTATAGTTTCCATACGGATCAAAATACCAGGATATAACTAGATAGCGCTCCTGATGCCTTGGTAGGGCTTAGACCCCCAAGAAGGGTCTGAGTGTAAGAGCATAATTGCCATCCGGATCAAGATACCAGGATATAGTTAGATAGAGCTCCAGATGTCTTGGTCGGGGTACGACCCCTCAAGAAGGGTTTGAGTGTAAGAGTATAGTTGCCATCTGGATAATAATCCCAGGATATAGCTAGATAGTGCTCCAGAAGTTTTGGTCGGGCTGTGACTCCCAAGAAAGATATGAATGTAAGAGCATAGTTGCCATCCGAATTAAAATACTAGAATATAGCTAGATAGCGCTCCAGATGCCTAAGTCGGGCTACGACCCCCAAGAAGGGTCTGAGTGTAAGAGCATAGTTGCCATCCCGATCAAAATACCAGGATATAGCTAGATAGCGCTCCTAATGCCTTGGTCGGGCTACGCCTCCCAAGAATGGTCTGAGTGTAAAAGCATAGTTGCCATCCAGATCAAAATACCAGGATATAGCTAGATAGCGCTCTTGATGCCTTGGTCGGGCTACGACCCCCAAGAAGGGTCTGAGTTTAAGAGCATAGTTGCCATTTGGATCAAAATACCAGGATATAGCTAGATAGAACTCCTGATGCCTTGGTCGGGCTACGACCCCAAAAAAGGGTCTGAGCGTAAGAGCATAGTTGCTATCCAGATCAAAATACCAGGATATAGCTAGATAGCGCTCCTGATGCCTTAGTCGGGCTACGACCCCAAAGAAGGGTCTGAGTGTAAAAGCATAATTGCCATCCGGATCAAAATACCAGGATATAGCAAGATAGTGCTCCTGATGCCTTGATCGGGCTATGACCCCCAAGAAGGTTCTAAGTGTAAGAGCATAGTTGCCATCCAGATCAAAATACTAAGATATAGCTAGATAGTGCTCTTGATGCCTTAGTCGAGCTACGACCCCAAGAAGGGTCTGAGTGTAAGTGCATAGTTGCCATCCGGATCAAAATACCAGGATATAGCTAGATAGTGCTCTTTATGCCTTGGTCGAGCTACGACCCCCAAGAAGGGTCTGAGTGTAAGAGCATAGTTGCCATCCGGATCAAAATACCAGGATATTGCTAGATAGCGCTCATGATGCCTTGGTCGGGCTACAACCCTAAGGAAAGGTCTTAGTGTAAGAGTATAGTTGCCGTACAGATTAAAATACCAGGATATAACTAGATAGCGCTCCTGATGCCTTGGTAGGGCTAAGACCCCCAAGAAGGGTCTGAGTGTAAGAGCATAATTGCCATCCGGATCAAGATACCAGGATATAGTTAGATAGAGCTCCAGATGTCTTGGTCGGGGTACGACCCTTCAAGAAGGGTTTGAGTGTAAGAGTATAGTTGCCATCCGGATAATAATACCATGATATAGCTAGATAGTGCTCTAGAAGTTTTGGTCGAGCTATGACTCCCAAGAAAGGTCTGAATGTAAGAGCATAGTTGCCATCCGAATTAAAATACTAGAATATAGCTAGATAGCGCTCCAGATGCCTAAGTCGGGCTACGACCCCCAAGAAGGGTCTGAGTGTAAAAGCATAGTTGCCATCCAGATCAAAATACCAGGATATATCTAGATAGCGCTCCTAATGCCTTGGTCGGGCTACGCCTCCCAAGAATGGTCTGAGTGTAAAAGCATAGTTGCCATCCAGATCAAAATAACAGGATATAGCTAGATAGCGCTCTTGATGCCTTGGTCGGGCTACGACCCCCAAGAAGGGTCTGAGTTTAAGAGCATAGTTGCCATTTGGATCAAAATACCAGGATATAGCTAGATAGCACTCCTGATGCCTTGGTCGGGCTACGACCCCAAAGAAGGGTCTGAGCGTAAGAGCATAGTTGCCATCCAGATCAAAATACCAGGATATACCTAAATAGCGCTCCTGATGCCTTGGTCGGGCTACGACCCCAAAGAAGGGTCTGAGTGTAAAAGCATAGTTGCCATCTAGAACAAAATACCAGGATATAGCTAGATAGTGCTCCTAATGCCTTGGTCGGGCTATGACTCCCAAGAAAGGTCCGAGTGTAAGAGCATAGTTGCCATCCAGATCAAAATACCTGGATATAGCTAGATAACACTCCTGATGCTTTGGTCGGGCTACGACCCCCAAGAAGGGTCTGAGTGTAAGAGCATAGTTGCCATTCGGATCAAAAAACCAGGATATAACTAGATAGTGCTCCAGATGCCTTGGTCGGGTGACCACCCCCAAGAAGGATCCGAACTTAAGTGCATTGTTGCCATCCGGATCAAAATACCCAGAAATAGCTAGATGGCCTTCCTAATGCTCTGGACCGGAATAATCCCTCCAAGAGGAACGCCATGGTATTTCGACATTGATCGTCTCGAGACCAGGATATAGCTAGATAGCACTCCTGATGGTTTTTTTAGGCTACCTCCCTCAAGAAGAATCTGAGCGTAAGAGCATAGTTGCCTGCTAAATCACGAGACCAGAACAACTAAATGGTCATCCTGCTGCTATGGCCGGGTTAACCCCGCCAGGAAATGTCTGGGTAGCATAGTTGCCTACCAATTCCAGGAACATAAATTTCAGGCTCTCAAATTAGCCACTAGAGCTTCATCCTACATGATCGAGCAATACGGTTTGTGACCTTTCTCACTTACCCAAATTTTACTCTAACTAGAGCGTCAGATATTCCACAAAGGGAATAACCCTTCTGTGGTCCGCCATCGCTCATTTATTTTGCAGGTACACGTAATGCACCTATGTTTCGCCTATGTATAAAGACCTGGTGAGAAAGTGGCCTTAGTTTCCTACCAGGATCTTCTTCGCCAAATGTACCAAGACTCCTAAAACATGAGTGACTAGTACCCTGGTTCTCAGAGCCAAACATTGGGAGCGATTCTGGTTACAAGTAAGAAGCGACAAGCAAAATTCTACATGTAGTACGAGATTCAGACTTCAAGCCCAAATACTTACCGGTGTTCAAGTCAGAGGGAACTTCTGTTAATAGCAAAATTTGAATGGAGACCAAAGAAGAATTTTCCACTTCTCAGCCTTCCTGCAATGGTCTAAATTTAGGCTTATATGACGAGATATCAAGATCCGCAAGGTCGAGCTACCTCGCGATCCTACAAGAGCAATGTGAGGTCGCCCATACCATCTAAGCATCTCGCACGTGTCAAGGCTTACCAAATAAAGCCTGACGAGACCGAGTCAAGCTCCTTATACCAGGATAAAAGCCCGAAGCTAGGTCGACGTGAAAGGACCTGGGTCCCCCGATATCAAGGTATCTCGTGACACTCTCCTAGAGCTTGCTACTATCTCTACATTCACTAGGATACCTTCAAGTTGCCAAAGTTGTCTTGCAAAGGCCCTCCTGCCTCGTCGAGGTATAATCTTGACCTGTCCGAGCATAAAAAAAGGAAGCACGTAAAGCCCCATCGTCACCAAAAGCGCCAAGATCCACTGTAGATCCTGGCATGGTTAAATCAAGTAGCAAAAGCAGTACTCAAGCGTACCTCTCCACCCTTTTAGAAGCAAGCCAATGTCGCCTGTTTATGGTGAACACCTTAACAGGGCTTGCCAGCCAATCCCGCTACCCCGCTAGGAAAAATGTATAATTAGGTCAAGCTCCATGATAAAGCTCGGTGTAGCTAAACCAAGCTCCCAACTACAAGGTTGGAACCTTATGGGATATTTCACCCCTAAAATAGTTAGCACAAGCTCCATAGGAAGACCAGCATGATCGATCTTGCTCCGTGACAGCCGAGAGGTCCCCAAGAGACCCCGCCAGTGTACTGGATCCTAGGGTACCTCACCTTTAAAGAATATCAAATTCACCTCAGGTAACCACCATGAAGTACCTCTCCAAAGTGACATGCAAAACTAGAGCTCTCCTCTCGACAATGTAGGAAGAGAGGGTTGACTTTCATGATGTTTAAAGTACCATTAATGAGGTCAACCGTGTTAATGGAGGTAGTCAACCCTATTATTGAGGTCAAATATATTAATAGAGGTAGTCAACCCAATTAATGACATGATCAACACCATTAATAAGAGAATATTCAACTCTTTAATGGCCATCATTAGTGAAAGAGTCCAAAGAGGAAACAAATACCTTTTCCTCCGAGATATCCTCCACAACCGATTATTGGCGGTCAACTATAACAGAAAATCCCGCCTATCAAGGAAGGAAGAGTCCGAAGAGGAAACAATCATATCTTCTCCAAGATAATAGCTACAAGCCGATCAACTACATCAAAGGAAGAATCGTATTCGATAAGGAAACGAAGGCTAATTGAAGAATCCTGGACTTGCACGCCAAGGTAGTCACCATGTATAAATATGCATGTAAAAGGCATAGTGAGGGGGCTCTGATCAATGACAGAAGATACATGCTTCGTTAAAAGTTCTCTCTACATCATCACTGTATGTGTACCCCGACCAGGAAAATACTGGTATCGGTAAACACTCATTGTTGTAAGCTCCCCGGAGCATATACATTGTACTACTTGACATCTTTGTAACCTCCTCGGAGCATTGCATGATATATATATATATATATATATATATATATATATATATATATATATATATATATATATATACAAGGATGTGTATTCCTCCTTCCTCTTGATACTGCCTAGGGGTTTTTCAGCATGTGATCACTCATGATGCTTTTTCCCCCCTTGGTCAGTCCACCCCTATCTACATAAGACTTGTGTTTTTCCTATTATCTACTGCTACTATATTACGCATGTGTGTATGAGGGCTAGGTACCGACCCTATTGGTCCTAGCTATCTAATATTTCTTAAATGAGATCGGGAAACAACAATGAAGACATAAAGAACCGAATCTAGATTCCTACCCCGCTGGACCTAACGCTCTTATCCTCTCATCTACATGCCAAAGTCGCACATCAAGATGAAGATGAAGAGTAGCTCTCATGTATCCTCTCTTTGAAAGAAATCGAGCTCTCCGACAATGGAGCTAGATAAGCCCCCCTTCTTCCTTGCTGTTGAAGTCGGGGTTTTACAGGAAGCAATCGGGCTCCAGAACTAGGCTTAAGGTACCAGGACGAGCTCCGACCCCAACCGAGGAACGATGTCCAGGATCACCCCTTCGCATCAGCAAGATAACCTTGAGCTCCCCAGATCTACTTCATAAGCTCGAAGCCCGACGGGTGGGATGGCTTGTCTCCTACCTCTTGTTTCATCCTCTTTCATATTCATACAAGATCACTAAGGTACCAAAGGTACCAACCCCGGCCACCAACTCTGTGGTAGTGGTCTCGAGGGTGTTAATCGAGATTTTCCACTTAGTGCCAATTTTCTATTAACAGTCTAAATATCCCAGTTATTACTAGTTACTAATTCTCCTTGTACATGCGATTGCTCACTTTAACAGGTCTACGATCAAACAAGGGGACTATCGACTAAAGTCGTTGAGCTACAAGTCTTTGTAGTCGGAAAGCCCGAGCTAGCTATCTGCTTTAACGCTTAAGCAATGTTATTATCTTGTTATTTTTCCCAAGCTAAGTCAGTTTGAAATAGAGGATGAACCAAGAGGGAGATCAGAAAAGAAGCAAGTACATGCAAGTCAAAATATGAACCAGATCTAAAGTTAAATTTCATTGATGAACGGGGTAGCCTATTCCCTAGTAAGACTACAACAAACATGGAGCCCAACCCCTGATTCTGGTCTACAAAAAAAAATGATCAAGCATGGGTAAAGATGGGACGCCCACCTCGCTTTCTGGGCATTCAGAGCAAGCTACAAGAAGGTGTACTCAAGCTTCTGTATCCTCTCGGTCTCCTCCAGCTTCTCCCTCTTCTGAATGAACCTCACCTTCTGCCTCTCCTTCGGATGATCGCTCATCCTGGATGGCCACCTCCGCCACCTCCTCCTGAGGATGCCCCTTGACTGCCTCATGATCAGCAGGGTCCTCCTCCACCTCAATTGTTTCATGATCAACAGGGTCCTCATCCGCGACTTCATTTATCACCGTCATAACCTCAGGTGGTATGGCTGTATCTAGAAGATTGGCCTTTGACTCTGGCATGCTCTATCCCCCTACTATTTCTACCTTTGAAGCAATTATAGAGAGGTCTCAGGCTTCCGTAAGGTCTCCTTCTCGCTCCGTGGGTAGAGCCCCCATCGAGGACTCTTTAGGACCTGATGTTGGGAAGACGAGAGGAGGAGAAGAAAGGTCTAATCCAGTTGTTTGCTACCCGGCTTCAGCCACGTTAGAGGGATCCAAGTCATCACCTAAGGGGTGAGACATCTCAGTGGCCTTGGATAATATCTCCTGCCTATTCCAGATAGCGATGATTGATAGGTCAAAGGAAGAGGGGAGGCGTTTCGGTGACCTGGTAGGAAGCGTAGAAGTAACTTTCGCTGAATGACGCATCCACCTCGGCTTGGAGCTTGGCAATCCGGGCATGCATATCTTGATTCTCTGTATCCAGCTTCTTGGCTTCGGCCTTCCAGAAGTCTCTCTGCCTAGCCCGCCGCTCTGACTTGAGGGTTGGTCAAAAGATCTTTTCATCCTCTCATGATCGTAGCGAAGCTCGCTCAATTCAGTTTCCATTTCCCTCTGATTGGAGGTCATCTCCTCCTCTACAAGAGACCGAGCTTATTTGAGAAACCCCATGACCCTTTCAGTTTCAGCTTCAGCCTAGGTAGCCCAGTCACGAAGAAGGGATACCTATCGACCCATTGCGAAATTAAACTTGAAAGCCTGCAAAATATGAAACAAAGTTAGAGAGCAATCAAAGCTCGCAATCACAAGAAACAAATATAATGACTACCTCGGCCAAGAGGGCAGACCCCATCCACAGGCATTGAAGCCATCCTGGAAAGCCCTCCACCCGGGCAAGATGCTACGAACTGCTTAAGAACCTCGTTCTGGCCAATCGAGCCCAACTAATGGTAGGGGCGAGAAGAAGGAGTATCAAGAACACTAGCCTCGGGATCCCCTATAGCCTAAACTGAATGGGGTACAGGTAGGTCGATTGAAGCAGTGGGTAATGTAACTGAATGAGCGATAACTGTAGCGGGGACCACTGATGGAGGGGTAGATGTGGTCGTAGTAGCCACCCGGGAAGCAGGACCTCCTTTAATTAGTGCCTTGGAAGCCCGCGACGCAAGAATAGCCATCCTGAAACTAGCTTGGGTAAAAGATGGAGCTAAAACAGGCGAAGCAGCAGCTGGGGTGATAGGCCCCCTATTCTCCAAGGTAATCGAGAAGACCCATCAGGGCAATCTAGTAGGAGGGGGAGGGGTCCGAGCTTGCTGAGCTTCACGGGAAGCTGGAGCAACAGCAACAACTGTTAAAAAAAAAGATTTAAGAAGCAAGCCAGCTAATAGATTAAAGCATAATAATTTGAGATCACTTACGAGGGGTAGCATCAGAGATCCGCGGATATTGGTTCACCCGGTGGGAATCGAAGGGATCAGCGGTGGGATACTTCAAATTCAGGTAGTTCCTAGCAAGGATTGCCCTCCACAATGTTTCAGATTTAGCGGGCAAGGAATCCTGATCCCACGCTGGTTTGTCATTGAAAGTTGTGGGGACCTTGAATTCGTGCCCACATATGAAGATCGAGCACCCCCAATCATCGCCAGCCAGTATCCATTCCTTCTTCTAGATTGGATCTTTCCTTGAAGCTCCAGCCTTGGCACAGAATTGACCTCGATGAACCCCGGCCAGGCTCCCGATTTGGAAGAGGAAAGCCAACTCCTCTGCTCCGGGTTCCCGGGTATTTTGTTGAGCTCGCACTACTCCCTCTACAGCACAAGGAAGACGATTAGGTGCCTCCAGAAGCCAGGCATCAACTGGAGAGGAGCTAATTGAAGGGCATTGAGGGCCCGTCGCACGGTAGGATGAAGGGAAAGCCTGACCCCACTCTCGAGGGCCGCCACGTGAATCGAAAGGATTCCCTTGGGAGGATTGAAGAAGTCGTAGTCTCTGTAAGGGATGGCGAGGGAGACGCTATCAAGAATACCGTACTTAGATCTGATACGACTGTGGGAGTCCGGGTCAACAGTGGAATTGGGAATGACCATAAAATCATACGGCGGAAGCCCCACCGAAAGTGGACTGACTACCATGACTTGACCCCTCCTAGTGATGTCGTCCTTCTCTCTTACGTCAGGATCTTCATCAACCAACTCCAGAGGGTTGTTGGGTTGATTCGAGAAGTCGGAGCCGATTGAGATGTTCCTACTAAAACAACGGTGCTGATAGGACAGGGAAGTATCCTCGTCCCTCGAGTTTCCTCGTACCCGTTTCTGAGGAATTAAGTTAGAGCCTCCAATGCCCTCGACCAGAGCTTCAATGTTATCAAAAGAGTTCGACATTGCTGAATAATGAGAGCTTAAAGGTAGATGAAAGACGGTTGTGAGGTTAGAAAAAATAACGAGAGAGGAAGTATGGAAATTTGAAATTGAAAGAAAGTGTGAAGAATGGGATGGAGAGGCCGGGATTAAATAGAGGTTAAGGGTGTAATGATATCGGCGATATCCTCGGGAAGATCACCTAGAGCCAGAGAAAGAGCCGTTGCGCAGCCGGTTTTCCTCGAAGAACACACTAATTCAAATTCGATATTGGGTAATTAATGAGAAGATTCGGTCGAGATTCTCATTAATTATTTTGTAATGGAAAAATTTTCCAATTAAACAGGGAATCTGACTCCAACCCCAACTCCACCTCCTGTGTTCAAGTCAGAGGGGACTTCTGTTAATAGTAAAATTTAGCCAAGGGTCAAAGAGAAATTTTCCACTTTCCCGCCCAGATTCAAAGCCCATAGTCGACGTTCATGATACCCGGGCAGACCATAAAGCTACCCTACAGGAACAGGGAAGGTTGGCCAGGCTTCAAAGCTATCAGGAAGCAAGCTAGGCAAGACAAGCCCCCTCACCAACACTGGAACCCGGGCTTCTCGAGCCCACCTATCTGGGGACCTCGGTTCCTAGGGTCAAGTACCTCAACCACCCCGTGAAAGCCAGGGGGGTCGCCAAGCTCAAGAAACATTCGAAAGAAGCCTGACAAGCAAAGTTATCCCCCTCAGGGTTAAAACTTTCAGAGGTCAAACTTAATTCGTAGCCTAAACGAGAAGCCTATTAACCTCTCAAAAAGCCCGTTGTCCCTTCCGCAATTCGAGGAAGAAAAGAGGCCACTAAAATGAATCAGATCCGTGTTACTTCCCTGGTTCCAAGCTCCCGAGAATAGAACTGAAGCATAGTTCTTTTTGGGACCGAAGCATAGTCCAGTAACCTCCATGAAGAATCATGACATGAGTGCACACATGATAATCTCCACGTAATGACCAATATTTACATGCAAGTCAAGAGTTTGATTCCAAACAGGGAACAAACTTATCTCTGTCAACGATATAATCAAATCTAGTAACAATTCAAATTCAAATGACGAATCATGCCCGATAAGAAGGGAACGGATTCATGGGATTACGGTAAGATATTTACGAACTTAAATCAACTTGGACCATATATATAAGTAAGGCCAAGCATGGAAAAGAAAGGTGGGAGAGGAAGAAAAAGAGAGAAAACGACAGATAGATGATAAGAAATGAGGAGAGGAGGGCCTAAATTCTGTATACAGAACATGGCCGCCGTTGCTTCCACTATTTGACAAGTATAAATTTACCACCCTCTTAGGTTCTAGAGAGATTGTGAGCATACGAGAGAGAATTCTCTATCTCAAAACGAGTAGTCAATAATAAAAGCTCCCATTTGTTATTATTATAATCCAGACTCTCGTTTACCTCTAAACAGGTTAGGTATTAAAGGTACCGACTCCGGCCACCACTTCAGTGGTAGTGGTCTCGAGGGTGTTAGTAGGAAACAAATTCAAATTCAAATGACGAATCCCGCCCGATAAGGAAGGAACGGATTCATGGGATCACGAAAAGATATTTGCGAACTTAAAACCTACTTGGACCATATATATAAGTAAGGCCAAGCATGGAAGAGAAGAGGAGAGGAAGAAAAAGAGAGATAACGACAGATAAACGAGAAGAAAGGAGGAGATGAGGGTTTAAATTCTGTATGCAGAACACGGTCACCGTTGCTTCCACTATTCGACAAGAATAAATTTACCACCCTTATAGGTCATAGAGAGATGGTGAGCATACGAGAGAGAATTCTGTATCTCAAAGCGAGTAGTCAATAATAAAAACTCCCATTTGTTATTATTATAATCCAGACTCTCGTTTACCTCTAAAAAGGTTAGGTATCAAAGGTACCGACCCCGGCCACCACTTCCGTGGTAGTGGTCTTGAGGGTGTTAGTAGAAATTTCTCATCCTGAGCAAGATTTCCGTTCACACTTTCTGGCACCGTCTGTGGAAAACTCTCATACCACCATCTTTATACTCTAAAGTTTATTATTTTACAGGAATAATGAGGCTCTGATCCTCAGAAGGATAGCCAGGCGCATCTGGACAACCTTCTTCTGCATCGACATAAAAGGCCCCGAAGAAAAGGAAGAAAATCCGTGCTCCACAACTAGGTTCCAAACCAACCAGCCACTGTGCGGGCTTTGGATCCCCCTATGGGAAATCAGGTCGAGCTTGACCAACAAGCGTCGGCCTTCGTGGAAAACGTTAGCCTTTGACTGCTTGCTGAGGGTATTACTATCCAGCAAGCAAACCTTTGCAATCAGGGAGAGTCAAGCAAGCCCAGGGCTAGGCAACCCACCTTTGATCGCCTGGGACCTACCCCTCTGGAGCCAGCTTGTAATAAAACTGGACTTTCAACCTCGATCTGTGATAGGTTAGAGCCCATGCCCCCCGTTCCTGAAGTGCTGCCACGTTACCAACCTAGGCAAATCATATCTGGGACGAACATCCTTCCCTGAGAGCGGGGAGAGTTTCTCCACCCAACGACTTCAAGAAGGGAAGCCCGAAATAAGGAAGAAGAAAGTTAGCAAAGCCTCTGAGCAGACCCCCTTTGATAAAGGAACTCGGTAGACGTCGTCATTTCGTCATAAGGATCCGATGGTGAGGAAACTGAGATCAATTCAAGGAAATCCGAAAGCAAACGTCTAAATGACCAGTTGGCAGAGCTTCAGAAGGAGGTCCAATTGTTGAAGAATGGGAAGTACAAGAAGGATAAGAAAGATCCCCTGAGTGAAATGAATGCTCCTTTCACCAAAAGGATCCAGGTGGTGGAGCTCACGCCCAAATTCAAAATGCCAACTGACAGATTCTCTAGGACTGAGGATCCTCTGATCCACTTAGAGAGCTTCGTTAAACAAATGAAGGTCCAGAACACGACTTGGGCCGCTATGTGTCGAAGGTTCCCCACTACACTCACGGATTACGCTAAAATCTGGTTTAGAAAACTACCTGCTGGTAGTGTGGATTCCTTCACCAAGCTATCAACCGATTTCTGCTCACAATTCTAGGGAGTTAAGCCCCGATTGAAGGACCCAATCCATCTACAGTACGTGATCCAGGAGAGAGGGGAAACTCTCCAGACTTATGTCGAGCGTTTCCACAAGAAAGTCATCCAGATAGGGGTCTTCACCGAGAAAGAAAGCCTTACTAATTTCAGAAGGAACCTGTGGGCAGGCAACCTTTTCCGGTTTATTGCTAAGAGACCTCCAGAAACCTACCAAGAAGCCTATGATCGGGCTCTAGAGCAGATTGAGGTCGACGAACAGCTTAAGGTCAAGATCCGTGTTAACTCCCTTGAATGCCTACCGGGACGCCCTTTCCAAGCTCCCGAGAATAGAACCGAAGCATACATCTATCTGGGACCGAAGCATAGTCCAGTAACCTCCATGAAGAATCATGACATGAGTGCACACAGGATCATCTCCATCTAATGAACAATATTTACATGCAAGTCAAGAGTTTGATTCCAAAAAGGGAACAAACTTATCTCCGTCAATGATATCATCGAATTCAGTAACAATTCAAATGCAAATGATGAATCCCGCCCGATAATAAAGGAACGGATTCATGGGATCACGGTAAGATATTTACGAACTTAAAACCTACTTGGACCATATATATAAGTAAGGCCAAGCATGGAAGAGAAATGGAGAGGAAGAAAAAGAGAGATAACGGCAGATAGACAAGAAGAACGGAGGAGAGGAGGGCCTAAATTCTGTATACAGAACACGGCCGCTGTTGCTTCCATTATTCGACAAGTAAAAATTTACCACCCTATTAGGTCATAGAGAGATTGTGAGCATACGAGAGAGAATTCTGTATCTCAAAGCGAGTAGTGAATAAAAAAGCTCTCATTTGTTATTATTATAATCCAGACTCTCGTTTACCTCTAAACAGGTTACGTATTAAAGGTACCGACTCCGGCCACCACTTCCGTGGTAGTGGTCTCAGAGATGTTAGTAGGAATTTCTCATACTGAGCAAGATTCCCCATTAACAGAATTATTTCATTTAATTCAAGATAAATATTCAAAAGTGCTTTATCTTGATTATTTACTTATATAATTTTTGTTAATATAAAGAAATCATGACCCCATCCCTAATTAAATTCCTAAACGATAATACTGTTAATAGTAAAATATGACCAGGGGTCAAAGAGAAATTTTCCACTTTCCAGCCAAAAGTCAAAGCCCATAATCGACGTTCATGAAGCCCGGATAAACCATAAAGCCACCCCGTATGAGCAGGGAAGGTTGGCCCGGCTTCAAAACCACCAGAAAACAAGCTAGGCACGACTAGAACGAGCCCCCACACGAATACTGGAACCCAGGCTTCTCCAAGCCACCTATTAGGGAACCTCGGCTTTAAGGTCGAGCTCCTCAACCGCCCCGTAAAAGCCAGGAGGAGTCTCCAAGCTCAAGAGACGTTCGAGAGAAGCCTGCCAACCTCTCCAGAAGCCTGTTGTCCCTGTTGGGCATGAAAGAGGAATCACGCCTAAATCTACACTACCCTGACTACCTCCTAGGAATGTCTACAAGTACACCTCAAGCTCCCTAGGATTAGAGAAAATCCATCTCAAGCTTCTAAGAACAGAGTCGAAGCATGGATCTACCTCACTAAATGAGACGACATGCAGCTGGCTCGGTGACCTCAATGGAAAGCCATGCCGCGATAACATACAAGATCATATCTCTATGATAACCAACATTAATTCCATTTACGTGTGAGTCAAGAGTTTGATTCCTAAAAGGAAACAAACTCATTTTCGTTAACAATATCATCGTTTCCGCTATTTACTCGAGGTCAACAACTTTTAAATAAAGGATCCCGTCCGATAAGGAGGAAACGGATTAGTAGAATCGTGGCGGGATATCAACAAATTTAAACCTACTTAGACTATATATAAATAGGGCCAAGCGAGATATGAAAGGGATCAGACAAAAAAAGAGAAGAAGAGCAACATATAGAAGAAAAGAAAAGAAGAGGGGAAGGCCTAAATTCTGTACTCAGAACACGGCCGCCTTTGTTTCCACTATTCAACAAGAACAGAGTTGCCACCTTCCTAGATCCTAGAGACTGTGAGCATATGAAAGAGTGATTTGTATTTCGAAGGAAGTAATCAATAATAAAAGCTCCTGTTTACTGTTATTGAGATCCAGCCTCTCGTTTACCTCTTAACAAGTCAGGTATCAACGGTACCGACCCTGACCACCACTTTCGTGGTAGTAGTCTTGAGGGTGTTAATAGGAATTTCTCATCCTAAGCGAATTTCTCATCCTAAGCAAATTTCTCGTTAACACTTTCTGCCGCCGTCTGTGGGAAACTCTTACACCACCATTTTTGTATTCAAAAGTTTGTTATTTTAAAGGAATCATGAGGCTCCGCTCATCACAAGGACAGCCGGGTGTATCGGGACAACCTTCTGCTGCATCAACATAAAAGGTCCCGAAGAAAGAGAGGAAATCAGGGCTCCATAGCCAGGTTCCAGCCCAGCCAGCCACCGTGCGAGCTGTGGATCCCCCTCTGGGAAGTCAGGTCGAGCTTGACCAACAAGCGGCGGCCTTCGTAAAAAACATCTTCCTTCGACTACTCGCGAAAGGTATTGTTATCCAGCAAGCAGACCTTTACAGTCGGGGGGAGTCAAGCAGGCCCTGGGCTAGGCAACCCGCTTTTGATCGCTTGGGACCTACCCCTCGGGAACCAGCTCGTAATAGAACAGGACTCCTAACCTCGATCCGGGATAGGCTAGTGCCCATACCCCCCATTCCCGAAGCGCTGCCACGCCACCAACCAAAGCAGGTCAAGTCTGCGGCATACATATATCCCCAAGAGCGGGGAGAGTTTCTCCACCCAACGACTTCAAAGAGGGAATCCCGGGATAGGGAAGAAGAAAGTCAGTAAACCCCCCGAGCAGACCCCTCCCCCCCTCCCCCCCTCCCCCCTCCCCCCTCCCCCCTCCTCTCTCCCCTCCCATCTTCAAGAGGATGGGACCGGGTAGAGGTCGCCAGTTTGTCAGAAAAATCCGATGGTGAGGAAACTGAGATCAACTCAAGGAAATCAGAAAGCAAAAGTCTAAATGACCAGTTGGCAGAGCTTTAGAAGAAGGTCCAATTGATGAAAATAGGAAAGTACAAGGAGGACAAGAAAGATCCCCTGAGTGAAATGAATGCTCCTTTCACCAGAAGGATCAAAGAGGCGGAGCTCCCGCCCAAATTCAAAATGTCAATTGACAGATTCTCTAGGACTGAGGATCCTCTGATCCACATAGAGAGCTTCGTTCATTAGATTGAGATCCAGAACACGACCAAGGCAGCTATGTGTCGAATGTTCCCCACTACACTCAAGAATTACGCGAAAACCTGGCTTAGGAAACTACCTGTTGGTAGTGTGAATTCCTTCACCAAGCTATCAAACAATTTCTGCTCACAATTCCAAGGAGTTAAGCTCCGGTTGAGGGACCCGATCCACCTGCAGTACGTGATCCAGGAGAGAAAGGAAACCCTCCAGGCTTATGTCGAGTGTTTCCACTATGAAGTCATCTAGATGAGGGTCTTCACCGAGAGAGAAACCTTCACCAACTTCAGAAGGATTCTGTGGGCGGGAAAAATTTTCCGATCTTTTGCCAAGAGACCTCCAGAAACCTACCAAGAAGCCTATGATCGGGCTCTAGAGCAGATTGAGGTCGACGAACACCTCAATGTCAAGATGGAACACGATGACATGAGAGCCGTAAAGCTGTAAAAGAAGAAAGCTCCCAGACCCGAGCAAGCTCAGAAAAGTCAAAACAAACCCCCTAATAAATTAACATACCATTTTCCCCATCCTCAACCCAGATCGGAAAGGTATCCAGGGAAACGAACTCCCCTACAAGCTTCATCACCACCCAGAGCAGTGGCCCCAATAGCTCACAATGAGAGGGGGTACGATCATTATACTCCCTTAAATGCGTCCCGTGAGACAATCTACCTCGCCATTCGGAACAAAGGTTTGCTACAGAAGCTCGCTCCCATGAAAGCCCTAGACGATAAGAGGAATCGCTATAAGTACTGTGACTTTCATGAGGACGTGGGGCACAACACTTCAGAATGCTACAACCTGCGAAACCAGATCAAAGATTTGATAAGAGGAGGATGCCTGGTGGAATTCTTACAGTAAGTCAGGAAAAACATTCAAACTGGAAGAGAGGTGCAAGCTGAGATCTAAGAACATGCCAAGAAAAGAAAAGGGGAACAAGCGGACCTGATGCAATAGATTCACATAATACATACCATACGAGGAAAGTCCATCGTACAGACAAAGGGCGGGATATCTTTAAGGTTGACCAGAGACCGACCAAGCTATCACAGATCATTTTCACCAAAGCAGATGTCTACAACACCGTGCCGCCTCATGATGACCCTATGGTGATCACAGTACAGATTGCAAACTGCATGGTACATCGTGTGCTCGTCGACACAGGTAGCAACGTTGACGTCCTGTTTAAATATACTTTAGAAAAGCTAAACTTGAAACAATGGTGTTACAATAGCTATACTACTCTGTTATATGGGTTCACTAGGGACTCAATCACACCCGTGGGATCAAAAATCCTACCAGTGATCATTGGAGCCACACCTCTCCAGCAGAATATCATGACCAACTTCGTGGTGGTGGATACCCCATCGGCCTACAATACAATATTAGGGAGGCCATTTCTATCATTCTTGAATGGGGTCATTTCTATTTACCACAACGTCATGAAGTTCCCAGTAGGAGACAGGGTGGGGGAAGTTCGGGGTTATCAGCAAGCAGCAAAGAGATGCTACGTAGTATCGGCTAACCCAGCAACTCTAGCAAAACAACTCGCCCTGGTGACAACGATCCAAGACATGGCAACCGTTACACTAAGCCTCGAAGATGTAGGGTCCACCGATCACCCTGAAGACGACCTCATAATGCCCGATATAGAGGAACAAATAAGGGAATGGGACAGCGGCCATCCAGTGGATAAGTTAGAAAAGATTCTTGTCCAAATAGGCGATCCCTCGAAGGTCGTCAAAATCGGAGCTACCCTCGAGCCGGGAATGAAAGGGGGCTTGATCAGACTCTTCACGGAGTTTAACAACTTTTTTGCTTGGAGTCATGCTGAGATGCCAGGGTTCCCGATGACATTAGCTGCTAATCGATTGGCAGTGGATCCGACCTTCAAACCCATTAAACAAAAAAAGTGCCACTTCAACACCAAAAGAAATGTTATGGTTCAGGAAGAGGTGGACAAACTGACTCGGGCGGGCTTCATTCGAGAAGCACGTTATCCCGAGTGGATTACCAATGCGGTCATGGTCACAAAGGCAAATAGAAAGTGGCACATGTGTGTAGATTACACCGACCTCAACCGGGCATGCCCGAAGAACAGCTTCTCTCTACCAAAAATTGATCAATTGGTCGATTCTACCTCCGAAAACAAGCTCTTGAGCTTTATGGACGCATTTTCAAGGTACAATCAGATTATGATACACCCCGCAGACCAGGAAAAGACTAGTTTCATCACAGCGCAAGGCTTGTACTACTATAAGGTGATGCATTTCGGGGCTCAAGAACGCTGGAGCTACTTATCAGCGGCTAGTCTATCGGTTGTTTAAGCCCGAAATCTGAAGGTCAATTGAGGTGTATATAGATGACATGATCACCAAATCTTCAACCTCGGAAGGCCACTTGGATGACCTTCGTAAAACCTTCATGATCCTAAGGGAGAACCATATGAGGTTAATACGCCTTTGGGGTAACTGCGGGGAAGTTTCTAGGCTTCATGGTTCATGAGAGAGGCATAGAAGCTAACCCGGAAAAGATCATGGCTATCCTGGATCTAGAATCCCCCACATCTCTTAAATAGGTTCAACCCTTGACCGGACAGGTAGCAGCGCTCAATAGGTTCATCTCTCGGTCTACCGATAAGTGTCTACCATTCTTCAAAGCCATCAAGCAGGAAAGAAACGTGAAATGGGATCAAGAGAGCGAACAAGCTTTTCAAGATTTGAAAAAATACCTATCAAGCCCTCAACTGCTGGTTAAGCCAAGTCCTGGAGAAGTGCTTCAAATATACTTGGCCATTTTAGAATCCGTTGTAAGCGAGGCTTTGGTCAAGGAATGCGGGGATAGGGTCCAGCGACCTATTTACTATGTGAGTCTTGCTATAACCAAACCCGAAAAGAACTATACACTGTTTGAGAAGCTCGCTTACGCCTAGGTGACCTCGGAAAGGAAACTTCGTCCCTACTTCCATGCTCATTCAATAGCAGTGGTGACAGACCAATCCCTCCGTGAATTCTTACAAAGGCCGGATGTTTCCAGAAGGCTAGTTCTGTGTGCCCTAGAGCTTACCCAGTTTGATATAAGGTATAAGCTTAGGACCGCAATAAAATCTCAAACACTAGCAGACTTTGTAGCAAACCTCTCAATACCTTCAGGCCAAGCAACCCCCACGGTAACGGATGTAATGAAAATACAATCACGGTCAAATGTTCAAGGCTAACCTAGAGAGGAGGTGAATAGGTTAGACACCTTTTTCGACTCCCTTAGAAACAAACAAAAGTTTGTCCCTCTGAATTGCTTGTATCACAATATATATATTAATTAAAGACAATTAATTAATATATAAACACAAGTAAAGTGTGATACAAACAAGTAATTGTTACACATACACAATCAATATTATAAAGAGGAAGTCAACATACATAAAGAGTTCTATCCAAAATATAAATATTAGAGAGATATGGATAGAGAAAAGTTGACACACGATATAACATGGTAAACCTCCGAAGAGGAAACATCCACGAGCTAGCAGCCACCGGCAAACAAAATCGACCAGTAGATAAGACAAGTACAATCTCTCAAGTGACCTCTTCACCTAGAAACTACCCTCCTATCCTACTTTAGAAGTTGCCGCCCTATGCTCAACAATCCGAGGCTTCACACCTCTTGTCAAGACTTCCTTGCTCACCTTATCTGGATTTTCACAACCCAAGGCAAGACTTCTTGCTCAACTAAGTCCTCATGACTCTAGTCAAGACTTCCTTGCTCACCTATCCGAGTTCTCCCAACTCTAGGCAACACTTCTTGCTCGACTATCCAAGGCTTCACACCTCTAGCCAAGACTTCCTTGCTCGATAATCTGTGGCTTCACAATTCTCGCCAAGACTTCTTGCTCAACACCATAGGTTTCACACCTATTGTCAAGACTTTCTTCTCACAAGGCATCTAGGTGATCATGAATGCAAAACGCAAACAAGCACGCAACATAGAATGCTATGATCAACACATCCTATGGAAAATACTAGACATGAGCATGAATGCACAAATCACATATAGTCTAGTTAATCATGCATGTGTAATCAAATCTAGATCATGTAAGATATGTTCAACATTAATCACAATCTAGATACATGCATATATCTAAGCTTGAATCACAAGATATGATCAACAAATCACAAGATCAAGTTTAAAGCATAAAAACCTAAAACATGCTAAAATCGTATGACAAAGTCAAATAGATCTAAGCAAAAGATCTGGAGCATATTCCTAATCATATATTCAACAAATCACATGAATAGCTCAAAAGAACATAAGCACATGTATTATGTGAGAATTTCGGTCAAGAGAGCCTAATACATGTGAGAACTATTTTTCACAAAATCAATCAATCAAAGATCATCAAATAGTCATAGAATCAAAGCTAGCATAATACAATCCCAAACATGTGATAACATATGCAAAATCAAAACCTAACTCAACATGTATGATTTCAATTGAAATTCAACCTATCTTTGAAAGTGTTCAAAACACAAATCAAAACACTCACAATATACAAATATATGTAGAAGAAGAAAACCCAAGGCAATTGATCAAGTTTTAAAAGAAAACTTTGAGAGAAAATCAATACCTTAGTTGATTTAGGCGCAGCCCCGTTTTTGTATGATTAGACACCAAAAACAGCAGCAACATTAACTCAAACCTTCAGAGAAAAGATGGAGGATGAATAGATGAACACTCTCAACTTTGAATCACTAAAATCAGAGTTCAAATAAATAAGTTATGGTGTTTAGAAGGTGAGAAATTTAGAGAGAAAATTTCTGCACACTTGATTTGAATTTCTTCTTAGAATGAAATGTGAGAGGGAGAGAGTTTATAAAGGAGTAGGAAATAAGAAAGATGAAAAGACCATTTTGCCCTCCTTTGGAAGTGCTACCCCGAGATGGCACGTGGGCATCTTGGGGCAGCAAGGTTGTGCGGCCGAGATGGCCACGCGCCATCTCGGGCATGCACACCTCCATGGCCTTTTGGCCATGGTGCATTCCCCTCGCGCTCCCTCGCGTTCTTCGACCGTTCTCCGGCCTCCAAACTCGGAATTCGAATCCGTTTACGGATTACGAACCATAACTCTCACACGGACATGGAAATATAAGATAATCAATCCAGAAAATAATAATTTGACTCGATATATGAAGACGAAGACAATGTATGAAACATAAGTTGAAAGTGTAGTATCTTTTGACTTTGAACTTGAATTCAATAGTATGAGTAACCGAAATGACCGGAACTCAATCAAGAATGATTTAAGACTAAATCCAAGTTCAATATCCCTGTTATACAAACATATACACACACAAACACAATTCACACTAGAATGCAAACTATATAGAGATGGTTTCCAATGATGCATATTCCAAAACATGTTATATTCATACCAATGCATGAGCATTCATCTTAAAGTGTGTGAATGTGTTATACATGGTGGGTACAACGATGCAGGGACACATATGAATGAATTGTATGTGTGTGCCTATAAAGGTGCACAACGATGCAGGGACACAAATGTATGATATGTGTGTGTGCCTAAGCCTAGTAAGAGAAAGATAAGGTCTTAGTATACCTTTGTAGAACCAAATTGCATCCTTTCTCTTTGAAGACTTAGAACTTGCTTTGACTTGTTGTTTCTTCTTCCTTGAAGCTTGAATTATCATGAACCTAAACAACTAAGTAATTACAAGTAAACATCATTTTGATATGGAATTCATGCCAACACAAACTAAAACCTAACAATCTCCCTATTTGGCAATTTCCATGTCAAAACACCTATACATTTACTACAAATATAAAAATGAAGATAGGTCACAAAATCACTCCCTCACATTACAATGAGTAAGATTCCTATAACTAATCTTCACCAACTCTTGAACTTTATCTTGATCTTCTCTTGAAGCAACCTACAAATCATCTCAAAGCACAATGCATATACAAGAGAAAAACAACAAATGGCAACATATAATATGGATAAGAATATTCAATTAAGTCCACAAATACATGTATCTCCCCCTCAATACATGCCAAATACAAGAATTCTTAACCAAATCGTAAGACCAATTATTACAAGCCATTGAAAGTTCAGAAATTCACAAAAACAACATAAATAAGGAAACTAAGTAACTAGCAATTATTAGCAACTCTTTCTCCCCCATTTTGACATGAAATGATGCCAAAAGGTAAGAAACATACCATGAGTCTCAAATACTAGCTACTAGATCCACCAAAGAAAGATGTGTGTGTAGTTGACCTAACATAATGCTTGCGAGGTGGTCTTGAACTTGATGCAATACACTCTTCCAACTCTTTTATTCTAGCATCTTTTTTTTCAACTATAGCACTAAGCTCATCAACCTTCTTCTTCAAATGTAAAGCCCAATCCGGAAGAATGTTTATGCTAGTCTCTTGACAATCAACTTGTGAACTACTAAATAGTCCAAAAGTATCACATGTCTTACCCTTATCCTTATATGACATGTATGACACACGTTTATCACTATACTTTTCCAAGGGTTGTACCAACATATCATCTCCACTACTTTGAACACCACGAGCTAAACACAAAGAAGTTATAAACCCCGGTAATGCATGCTTCTTATCTCCTTTAGTTGAGAAAGCTGCATTATCTAAGTAAAACATAAGCAAATCTCCAAGGTTTATAGGTAGATTAGTCACTAAAGCATATACTATTTTGATCTTATCTTTATTCAACTCGATTGAATTCGAAGATCCAATAATATTTGTGCAAATGAAAAGATTCCAAAATGCACTTGCCTTAGATAACTTATGTTGACTAATATATGCTCTACCTTTCCACTCAAAAGAAGCAATGTCACATAGAGTTCTACCCATGATATTAATATTCTCAATGATATCAACATCTAGAAAGTTTGAATCAATATCACTAGATAGCCCAAGAAACTTGTTAACGTTTACCGGGTTAACTCTAAACACAACACCCCTAATCTCCATCAAAGCATCCAATAAGGTGGCACTCTCTCTATGTTCATGATAAAATTCTCTAACAATAGTGTCATTCACTATTCCTAGCATGCTCACCAAAGATTCCCAATTTCTATCCTTAATGCATTTAAAAACATAAGAATTTTTACATTTACCTAAGTCAATGCCTATCTCTTGAAATATCTTCTTGGTTGCAAAGATCCCTAAATCCTTTGACCTTCAAGCTTTGGATCCCTTTGAGGTAAACTTGGCTTTCACAATGGGATTCGAATGATTTTCACTTCCGGTAACCTTAGTTCTTCCCATTTGTTCTTGTGAAATAAGATGCTATATACATACAACAAAAGTGAGTGAAAGAAAAACAAACATATTAGTCACAAATATATTAACACAAAGACATATGACTTAAGAATGAATCATCATGCAAGACAAAGATAGTGAGTAATATCGTACAAGTATCATTAAGTCAAAGTATGCCAACATGTAACAAAATGAAGCATGTGAACATATCATAAAAGAGAACAATGTCTAGCATACAATGCTCCCCCTTGATAAATGCTATAACTAAAATTCATGATAGCATAAAGTTCACAAGGATATTCACACAATCACACATTCAAGCATTTTGAAGAAATATCAACAAAAATAAGCTTCATATGCTAAGAGAGATACACAAAGATTTTTCAAGTTCTCTTATAATTCTTCAACAATTGCAAAGATATCATCATACTCATAAACAAAGTATGTGTGTGAGAGATATGCTTCAAATATATATCAAGAAGTAGTTTGATAATCAACATGCAAACAATTTCCAACAACTATTCATCTTAAGCTTTTTCCAAAAAAAGTCAAACCGATTATCATCCGGAATTTTTTATTTTAAGAGAATAGATTTCAACACATGAGTGTGTGTGTGCATGTGGCTCGTCATCCCTTTTCAATTTTTCAACCCGAGCTCATTGATTTTCAACTAAACTCCTTTTTAAGCCTTCCTCCATTTCTTTTTAGGCTTTGAATCAACGTTTTTATTATTATTATTTCACTTCAACAATTCTTTGATTTTTCCTTTTTTTTTTACAAAAACAAAAATTCACTTCATGACTGCTTTCACTCATTACAATGGTGTAGCTCTTTCCAACATTGGGTAGCTTTCACAACCAAGGTGTGTAGCCCTTTTCATGAAGGTGCTCGTTGAGTTCTATGTAATTGCCGAAGCAAAATGGACACTAACCAAAGGTCATTTTAAATGTACTTAAGCACAAAAACTTCAAGGTGTATCCAATGTTAACATATTAGTAAACTGAACCTACTAGCAAAACATATAAGAGAAGCAAGGGGCACTTTTAGAAAACCAAGATTTTATGGCTCATAAGCACATGATCTAAGAGCAATAAGTAGAGACTTATTCAAGATCATTACTTCTCTAATGAGTAGCTTTCAAAGAATATAAAGCTCATATTTTCAAAAGTAATGCCACTCAATATACCAAACACAAACAATCATCAAAGTTAAGATCAATGTGAACAATATCACTATAAGATCCTAAAATAGTAAATGTCAATTAGAACCATGTGTATGCTATACAAAATTCTCTAATATGACATGCTATAAGATGTGTATCAAAAATTGAGTCAAAAGATGAATATCTAAGAGAACATGCAATAGAGAATAGAGATACCTTTTTGCACATTATATTCACCAAATATCATACTTCCGCCCTTTTTATTAGCACTCTTGCCTTGAATGTCTTCATGACACCAAGTTGACGATGTTTCACAACAAGAGTATAAAAAACATAAATTCTTAACTCAATCAACACATATAACAAAAGAACTTCTCTAAAGTTAATCAACAAATTTTGACCATCATAACAATAATGATGTGAGATAACCAAGTTCATATCAATACATGGAGTATTCAAAGATAGTAAGCAAGAATTCTCAACACAAGTGATATATAGCCTCAAAGCTATCTCACATGTGCTTCTTATTTTAGTGATAAGAGCACTCACCCTTGAACCACTTGTTCTTGGGTGTACCTACACAAACATTTCCAATATCATCCTTGACAACAATGTTAAATCTAGAGTAAAGTCCTTCAATGACTTGATTAACAAGAATATCATTAACACACTCATCATTAACATTTTCAACACAAGATTTGTTAAGTTGAACAAGATTAGAATTCTTTCTACTCCATAACTTTTTCTCATGCTTAGCAAAATTATCATGTTTCTCAACTTTCAAGGCCTTAGCATGTTCAAGTTGAAGTTTAATCTCCTTATCCCTAGATTCATTTCCTAATTTGCATTTTTCAATATATTTATAACACCTAGGCTTAATGTGACATATTGTGTTGCTATAATGGCAAATTGGAATAAAAGATGAGATTGTACCTTTTGGAGTTGAACTAGCTTCACTAGGAGTTTGCAAAGATACCTTGTTTGCCAACTTCTTCTTGGCTTTTGATCTTCTCTTCTTGTATGGTTTCTTATCAATCACGACTTCATCAAAGTGTGTAGGAAGTGGTGTTTCCAAGAGCTCCTCTTCAACTACCAAGTTGTTTTCACCACTATGAGAGTTAACAAGATTCCTAACACTAGACACACTAACCGAATCATTCACTAAATCCTTGATAGCCTCCTTAGCCGTGTCTATGTCTTCCATCAATTCGTGTTCTCTCTTCTTCAAAGAAGATATCACATTATCCTTCTCAAGGTTAATCATTTCAAGTTCTCTAAACTTCTTCATAATATCACCTTTTTAACCAAGAAGTCTACGAGTAACAACCACAAACTCATCTAGTTGCTTCTTGATCAAATCATCATTCTCAACTACTTCTCTTTGAGCATTGTCTCTATCTTCTTCAAGCTTTTCTATCTTTTTCAACAACTCAAGATTAGTAGGAATGGAACTAGAGCTTCCATCATGATTTGCATCAAGGTTCTTGTTCAAAGATATTGTACTACCAACACCTAGTGAAGAATGAGAAGTGGTAGAGCTACAAAGTTGCTCACCAACTCTTCATCACTTGAAACTTTCTAAGAAACAAGCTCTTAAGAATGAGCATGAAAAGCAATTCATGAATAAGGTTCCATATGCCTCGGCAGTTGGAAGTCTCATGTATGCAGCACTAGACCAGATATTTGTTTTGTTGTTGGCATAGTTAGCAGGTTTCAATTGAAACTTAGTCCTGATCACTGGATGACAGTCAAGCAAATTTTCAATTATCTTAGGATAATGAGAGATTATATGCTTGTATACTCTGGAGAGGATTTAATTCCCGTTGGATATACATATTCTGATTTTCAGTATGATTCTTACTCCAGGAGATCAACATCAGGATCTGTGTTTCCTTTTGGAGGAGGTGAAATCATATGGAAAAGTATCAAGGAATCTTGTATTGCTGATTCCACTATGGAAGTTAAGTATATTGCTACATACGAAGTTGCTAAAGAGGTTGGCTAGCTCCACCAACTCTTGATTGACTTAGAAGTGGCTCCTATTACGAATAAGCAAATCACTATCAACTGTGAAAATAGTGGAGCTGTGGCTAATTCTAGAGAACGAAGAAGTCATAAGATAGGGAAACACATTGAAAGAAAGTATCATCTTCTGACAGAAATTGTACATAGGGGAGACGTGACGGTTACCAGGATCGCATCACTAGAAAATCTAGCGGATCCCTTCACAAAGGAACCACCATAAAAGAGTTTTGATGGGCACCTAGAAAACATAGGGATAAGAGTTATGCCATATTTTCCATAGAGCAAGTAGGAGATTGTTGGGATTATGCTCAATAGCAAAAGTATAATAATGTATTTGACAATCTTTTCATATTAATAAAATGATTTCTAGTTTAACAAATCTTATAGCATTTATAGTTTAATTATAATAATTATCAAAAGTAAATAACCATAAAACCAACTGTGAGAAATGAAGAATTGTTCATACATCTAGATATCTATGAGGTAGACACAATTCTTTAGTTAGTTTTGAACAATAATCCCAACTTAAGATAAAGGTTTGGCACATTTATCTTGATAAAGTTGTATAATCTTTTGCCAGTATTTGAGTGGGATCAAATGTGTTATGATGAGTCTAAAGTCATCAAAGTGTGGTGTCCTTGGGCAAAAGAATCTTGTGCAGTAGGTGCATTGAATACGATCACAGTGAGATACTTTATCCAGAATTTTCAATGGATAAAAGTTTTCACTCGAAGAAAATCCGAGAGTCTATCTCTATTCAGAGATAATTGATGGACTTAAGGTTACAAGTGTTATCATTTGAGCCATCAATAAGTACAATTATATAGCATAGTCTATCCTCTATGGTTTGGTGGCATTCATTTGTTTATCGATAGAGGACTTCATTTATAGATATGGACATCGTGGCTCCATTAATTAAATGTGAGTAGAATACCATCATATGGACATTCCGAGGTATTGGATATTAAATCTTAACGTTAAGTTTTCAATAGTGTCTTATTGAAATATGACTTCTGGACAAATCAAAATATCCAAGTTTAAAATGTGGTCATATGAGCAAATATAGTAACTAGAAGAGCTATAGGTGGTCTATGAGCTCTTGGCGATTACTGGTATTTTTCACGAGGATACACTATCTCTATTAAGATTGTCTAGGGTACAAATGAGAAACATTAACTTATTCTATCTTTATTTAAGAGGGTTCAAATGAGGAACATTAACTTATTCTATCTTTATTTAAGAGTTCAATTTTAGTTCTTTAGTGGAATGAACTAAAATTATTATATCGGACCTAAGTGAATCATTTGTTGATTATGATTAGGTTATGACTATTGGGATTAAATTTAGATAGCTCGCCAAGATCCCTAATCTAGATGAACTTGCTTGGATAACTTGATATATTCTACCACACTAATTTATGGGTCTATCTAGAATTGTTTTTGGATTTCGAAATTCAAAAGTTTTGGAGAGATACGGTCATGTGTGATCAAAACACGCGTGAACTCTTTAAAATACCTGGAATGGGTAGCCAAGAATGTGGGAATCCTTTGGTTGCTCTAGTGGGGTGCGATTAGCATTCCATTAATACATTAAGAATATAATTCCCACATTTTTAATTAAATGGGTTGTTTAATTATATTAATGTATTAATTTAAGGCATGTAGACTTGTTTCATTTTTTAAGAATGGGTCTAGTTCACATGTGAACTTTTTATTAAAGTTCACTGGATTTAATAAAACAGAAAAACAATATATGACCTATATATGTGGCTTGGGCGGCAAGGGCTAAAGTTTATTGGCCTAAAATATTGTTTTATTTAATTATTTAATTAAATGTAAATTATTTAATTATTTAGTTAAAATTCAAAATCTTTTTCCTAGTAGGAGAATGTCTCATAATGTCATACTAATGTTGGTAGTATGATAAATATCAAACACTTTATTTGCTAAGTAGATAAATAAAATAAATTTATTTATCTAGTTAAATTAGGAAGTATTTGATATCTATCAAAACTCTAATCGACAATTGGTCAAATTATCAAGTTTTTGATAAAGTCACAATTTAATTTATATTTAATAATTAGTTACTGGATAAATACACTAATGAGTTGGAATAAGAGTCTTAGTGTGGAAAAGAATTCTTCTTTGGGTGAGGTTTCTTGGCTAATACAAATCCTCATTGTAAGAGGATTTGGCCATCTATATATATCTCAATGAAGAATTCGGCCAAGGCTAGCATTTTTAGAGAGAGAATTCGGTCAAGACAAAAGTATTGTGAGAGAATTCGGCCAAACCCTAAAACTTTAAGAGAAGAAAAATTGGTTTTTGCTCTAGAAAAATTCATCCAACTCTAAAGATAGGTGTGTGAGAATTCGGCCAAGAATAAAGATAATAAAGGAACGTTTTTGCTTACGATAGTGCGGTATTAGCTTTTACATCAAAAGGCTTTGTGCACAAAATCGAATCGGGTTCACGCGAGTTTCAATCAATAGATTGATAACTCACAAGTGACCGAACATTCTTTCGTTTTTCTCTAAGAGGATTATTGTGTCTAACAAAAGAAAGAGGTTTTGTTTGTTTTCTGTCCTTAGGTATACAATTCAAAGAAAGGGAGACTACACTCCTAGGTGATTCACGTTCGTGATTGGATTGAAAGATCTTGCGGATCCAATTCGACGCAAATTCAATCGTTACAAGAAAAAGGTACAATACTTTTATTACATATTAATTTATCAAGGTTTAAGGTTCTTTCTTTTAAAGGATTTTTTTTAAAATATACCAGTCATTTTTTTCGTTTCCACCAAGCGTTTTTCCTACAGTTTTCCTACTTCCTGTTCTCTAGTGCTTTGAAAGACCCTTCGTAATACCCAATCACCGACTTTGATTGTTCTGATTTTAACATTTTTGTAATAGTGTCGAATGACCTACTATTGGTAAGTCTGTATTCTAAGGGTTGCTCGCTCTCGACACTCGTCAAGATGATTTAATTCAAATTCCAGTTCTACGTTGTTTTTTTCTTCACGGGGTTTTTCGCTTCTAGCTTTTGATAGCTGCGTTTCGATAGGAATGACAGCTTCTGAACCGCAGACGAGCGAGAACGGTGTTTTTCCTATCGATTAATGTTGATTTGTCCTGTACGACTATAGTTCCTTAGGAAGTTTGTCAGCCCATTAACTTTTTTCGGCTTCGAGTCTTTTCTACAACTTGTTTGTAATGGTTTTATTGGTCAACTCTGCTTGACCATTTTCTTGGGGGTAGTGGGGTGTCGAAAAACTCAACTTGATACGATATTTGTCATAAAAAGTTTTGAAGTCAATTGAAATGAATTACGAGCCATTGTCGGTCACTATCTCTTTGGGTATTCTAAAGCTGCAAATTATTTGTTTCTAGACAAAATTTTGTAGCTCTATATCTTCTGTGTGTTGAAAAGCTCCAACTTTGACCCATTTGGTGAAGTAGTATGTTAAAACTAACATGTAGACAACCCCTCCTAGTGCTGTTGGATTTTTCCTACAATATCCATACCGCATTTCATAAAGGGCCAAGGAGCCGAAATTGTGTTTAGCATACCTAGGGGAATGTGAGATACCTATGCAAATTTTTGGCACTTGTCATAGGTTTTCACATGTTTTTGAGAGTCAGACCACATTATTGGCCAGTAGTATCCGGCTACGATTGCTCTGTTCAACAGGCTTCTCGCACCC
This sequence comes from Dipteronia dyeriana, assembly GCA_032871835.1. Taxonomy (NCBI): domain Eukaryota; kingdom Viridiplantae; phylum Streptophyta; class Magnoliopsida; order Sapindales; family Sapindaceae; genus Dipteronia; species Dipteronia dyeriana. The sequence continues at coordinate 21,767,021 of CM065296.1, forward strand.
GAATGGTTTCGACATTCTTCATAGTGAAGGCTTTTAAGAATGTCGTACGCTTCATGGAGCGAGACACATCTCATTTATGGACATGTAAAAGATTTTTTATAGAGCTTTTGAAAATACAAACACGGTTAAATGCTTTTAAGGCTAACCTAGAGGGGGGCGGGTGAATAGGTTAGACAACTTTTTCGACTCGCTTCGAAACAAACAAAAGTTTGTCCCTCTAGATTGCTTGTTTCACAATATATATATCAATTAAAGGTAATTAATCAATAAATAAAACATGTAAAGTGTGATACAAACAAGCAACCATAACACATACACAATTGATATTATAGTAAGAAAGTCAACTTACATATAAAGTTCTATCCATGGTATTCAAATAACAAATACAAATATAAGAGAGATAGGGATAGAGAAAAGTTGACACAATTTATAACAAGGCAAACCTTCGAAGAGGAAACATCCACAGGTTAGCAACCACAGACAAACAAAATCCACTAGTACATAAGACTAGTACAATCTCTCAAGTGACCCCTTCACCTAGAAACTACCCTCCTATCCTACTCACGAATATGTCACCCTCTTGCTCAACATTCTGAGGCCTCACACCTCTTGTCAAGACTTCTTCTTCTAGATCCTCATGACCCTAGGCAAGACTTCCTTGCTCACCCTTCCGGATCCTTACGACCCTAGGCAGACTTCCTTGCTTGACATTCCGAGATCTCCCACCTCTTGCCAAGACTTCTATGCTCAACAACATAGGCCTCACACCTATTGTCTAGACTTCCTTCTCACAAGGTAACTAGGTAATCATGAATGCAAAACACAAACAAGCATGCCACATAGAATGTTATGATCAACACATCCTACGGAAAACACTAGGCGTAAGCATGAATGAACAAATCAGTTGTTGTCTAGTTAAAATGCATGTCTAATTCATCCAGCTCATACAAAATATATATGACAAGTTAATTTAAACCTAGTTACATGCATAAATCTAAACTTGAAAAGATAATCTAAACTTGAACTCAAGATAATCTAAACTTGAACTCAAGATATATTCAATTAATCATATAATCAAGTTTAAATCATGTAAATCTAAAACAAACTAAAATCATGTGACAAAGTCATTTACCTTAAAGCAAAAGTTCTAGAGCATCTTTTCTATTCATAGATTCAACAAAGTACATGAATAGCTCACAAGAACACAATCACATGTATCATGTGAGATTTTGGCCAAAGAGAGCCTAATACTTGTGAGGAACTATTTTTCATAAAATCAATCAATTAAAGATCATCAAATAGTCCTAGAATCAGAGCTAGCACAATACAATCCCACACATGTGAAAACATAGGCAAAATCAAAACCTAACTCAACATGTGAGATTTCAATTCAAACTCAATCTAGCTTTAAATGAGTTGAAAACTCAAATCTAAACAATCACAAGACACTAATATATACTGAAGAAGAAAACCCAAGGCAATTGACCAGGTTTTAAAAGAAAACTTTGAGAGAAAATCAATACCTTAGTTGATTTGGTTTAGTCCCCTTTTGTGAGGTTAGACTCCAAAAAAAGCAATAAAAATAACTCAAAACTTTAGAGAAATGATGGAGGATGAATAAAAAAACACTCTCAACTTTTAATCACTCAGATCAAAGTTCAAATGAAGAAGTTATGGTGTTTGGAATGTGAGAAAATTTGGGAGAAAATTCTGCACTCAAATTTTGAATCTCTTCTTAGAATGAAATGTTAGAGGGAAGGGAAATATAAAGGAGAGGGAAAGATATCATGTGAAATGACCAAAAGGAACAAGAAGCAACCAAGTTTTCTTGCTTCCCGAGATGGCGCATGGGCATCTCAGGGCAGCAAACCTTCTTGCCAGAGATGGCCACGCGCCATCTCTTGAAAGAAGAGTTTGGTGCAGTCTTCTTTTTCCATCAACCTCCCTTCCCGTTCTCTAACCACCTAACTCAGAATTTGAATCCATTTGTGGATTATGAACCGTAACTCTCTCACAGACATGGACATATAAGGTACTTAATTTAGAAAATAAGAATTCAACTTGATAAATGAAGACAAAGACAATGTACACAATATGAGTGGAAAGTATCATATCTTTTGACTTAGAACTTAAAATTAAAAGTATGAGTAGCCAAAGTGTCTAGAACTCAATCAAGAATGATTTTAACACAAAATCAAGTTCAATATCCATGTTATACAAACATTTACACTTACAAATACATTTCACACAAGAATGCAAACTACATAGAGATAGTCTCCAATCATGCATTTTCCAAAACAAGTAATTTTCATACCAATGCATGAGCATTCATCTTCAAATAAGTGAATGTGTTATAAATGGTGCACAATGATGCAGGGACACATATGTATGATTTGTGTGTGTATGTCTTAATGGTGCACAACTATACAGGGACATAAATGTATGAATTGTATGTGTGTGCCTAAGCCTTGTAAGAGAAAGATAAGGTCTTAATATACCTTTATAGAACCATATAACATCCTTTCTGTTTGAAGACTTTTAACTTGCTTTGACTAGTTGTTCCTTCTTCTTTGAAGCTTGAATCATCATGAATCTAAACAACTATATCATTACAAGTAAACATCATTTTGATATGTAATTAATTCCAACATAATCTAAAACCTAACAATCTCCCCCTTTGGTAAATTCCATGTCAAAACACCTATACATTTACTACAAATATAAAAGTGAAGCTAGGTAACAAAATCACTCCCTCATATTACAATGAGTAAGATTCCTTATACTAATCTTCATAAACTCTTGAACTTCTTCTTGATCTTTTCTTGAAGCAACCTACAAATCATCTCAAAGCACAATGCATATACAAAAGAAAACAACAAATGGCAACATATAACATGGATAAGAACGTACAATGAAAGTCCACAAATACATGTCCCCCACTAAATACATGCAAAAAGACAAAAATTCTTAATCAAATCTTAAGAGTAATTATTACATGCCATTAAGTTCAAAAGTTCACAAAACAACATAAAAAGAAACTAAGCAACTAGCATATACTCTTTCTCCCCCTTTTTGACATGAAATGACGCCAAAAAGTTAAGAAATGTACCCCAAAGATCAAATACTAGCTACTTGTATTACCAAAGAAAGTCATGCGAGTAGTCGATCTAACATAATGCTTGAGTGGTGGTCTTGAGCTTAAAGCAATGCACTCCTCTAACTCTTCAATCCTAGCATCTTATTGAATAACCATTGCACTGAGTTCATCAACCTTCTCCTTCAATTGTATAGCCCAATTCGGAAGAATACTTGTGCTAATCACATGACTGTCAACTTGAGAACTACTAAATAGTCCAAAAGTATCACAAGTCTTACCCTTATTTTTATAGGACATGTATGACACAGGCTTATCACAATATTTTTCCAAGGGTTGAACTAACACATCATCTTCTCTACTCTTAATCCCACGAGCTAAACATAATGAAGTAATGAACCCCGGTAATGCAAGCTTTTTATCATCTCTAGTAGAAAAAGCCACACTATCAATGTAATACACAAGAAGATCTCCAAGGATTATCGGTTGATTAGTTACTACGACATACACTATTTTGATCTTGTCCTTATTCAACTCGGTTGAATTCAAAGATCCAATAATCTCAAATGAATAGATGCCAAAATGCACTAGCCTTAGTTAACTCGTGTTGACTAATGTATGCCTTATTTTTCCACTCAAAGGAAGCACTGTCACAAAGAATTTTACCCATGATAATTAGATTCTCAATAACATCTGCATCTAGCAAATTAGAATCTATATCATTAGATAGCCCAAGAAACTTGTTAATTTTTTTCGGGTTAACTCTAAACATAATACCCCGTATTCTCATCAAAGCATCTAACAAGGTGGCACTTTTCTTATATTCATGATATAATTCTCTAACAAGAGTATCATTTACAACTCCTAACATGCTCACCCAAGATTCCCATTTCCTATCCTTTAATCACTTAAGAACATAAGAATCTTCGCACTTACCAAAGTCAATGTCTCTTTCTTGAAATATCTTCTTTGTTCCAAAGATCCCTAAATCTTTTTTCCTTAAATTTTTGGATCCTTTTGAGGTAGAAATGGCTTTCACATTGGGATTTGGTTGATTCCCACTTCCAGTAACCTTAGTTCTTCCCATTTTTCTTGTGTGATAAGAGGCTATACACATACAACCAAGGTAAGTGAAAATAAAACAAACTCATTAGTCACAAAAATATAAAGACAAAGACATATGACTTAAGAATGAATCATTATGCAAGACAAAGATAACGAGTAACAACTTACAAGTATCATTAAGTCAAAGTATGCCAACATGTAACAAAATGAAGCATGTGAACATATCATAAAAGAGAACAATGTCTAGCTTACAATTCTCCCCATTGATAAATGCCATAACTAAAATCAATGATAGCATAAATTTCACAAAGATATTCACACAATCACAAATTCAAGCAATTTGAAGAAATCTCAACAAAATAAGCTTCATAAGCTAAGATAGATAAACAAAGATTTTCATATTCTTTCATAATTCTTCCATAATTGCTAAAATATCAACAAACTCAAAAACAAAGTGTGTGTTTGAGAGATATGCTTCAAATATATATCAAGAAGTACTTTAATAATCAACATGCAAACAATTTTCAACATCTATTCATCTTAAGCTTTTTCCATAAAAAGTCAAACCGATTATCATCCACAATTTTAGTTTTTAAGAGAATAGATTTCAACATATGAGTGTGTGTGTGCGTGTGTGCGTGTGGCTCGTCATCCCATTTCTGTTTTTCAACCTGAGCTCATTAGATTTTTCAACTATACTCTTTTTTAAACCTTCATCCTTTTCTTTTTAGGCTTTGAATCAAAGAATTTTCTTTTCATGATTCCAATTCAACACTTCTTTGTTTTTTTTAACATAAAAAAAAATTCACTTCATGGCGGCTTTCACTCATCACAATGGTGTAGCTCTTTCCAACATTGGGTAGCTTTCACAACCAATGTGTGTAGCCCTTTCCATGAAGGTGCTCGTTGATTTCTATGTATTTGTCGAAGCAAAATGGATACTAACCATAGGTCATTTTAAATGTACTTAAGCATAAAAACTTCAAGGTGTATCTAAAGTTTACATAGTAAACTCAACCAACTAGCAAAACAAATAAGAGAATAAAAGTACAATTTTAGAAAACCAAGATTTTTTGGCTCATAAGCACATTATCTAAAAGCAATAAGTATAGACTTACTCAAGATCATTACTTCTATAATGAGTATCTTTCAAAGAATATGAAGCTCATATTTTCAAAAATAATGTCACTTAATATACTATACACAAACAATCATCAAAGTTAAGATCAATATGATCAATATCACTATTAGATCCTAAAATGGCAAATGTCAATGAGAATCATATGAATGATATAAAAAATTCTCTAATATGAAATGCTATGAGCTGTATATCAAAGATTAAAACAAAAGATGAATATCTAAGAGAACATGCATTAGAGTATAGAGATACCTTTTGCAAATTATATTCACCAAATATTATACTTCTGCCCTTTTTATGAGCGCTCTTGCCATGAATGTTCTCATGACATTAAGTTGATGATGTTTCATAACAAGAATATAAAAAGCATAATATTTCAACTCAACCAACACATATATAAAAAGAACTTCTCAAAAGTTAAACAATAAATTTTGACCATCATAACAATCATGATGTGAGATATCCAAGTTCATATCAATACATGGAGTATTCAAAGCTAGTAAGAAAGAATTCTCAACACAATTGATATATAGCCTCAAAGCTATCTCACATGTGCTTCTTATTTTAGTGATAAGAGCACTCAGCCCTAAACCACTTGTTCTTAGGTGTACCTACACAAACATTTCCAGTATCATCCTTGACAACAATGTTAAATCTAGAGTAAAGTCCTTCGATGACTTGATTAACAAGAATATCATTAAAACTCTCTTCCTTAACATTTTCAACACAAGCTTTGTCAAGTTGAATAAAAATATCTTTCTTTCTACTCCACAACTTCTTTTCATGTTTAGCAATATTATCATGTTTCTCAACTTTCAAAGCCTTAGCATGTTCAAATTGAAGTTTAATCTCCTTATCTCTAGATTCATTTCCTAATTTGTATTTTTCATTGGATTTATAACACCTAGGCTTAATGTGACCTATTGTGTTGTAATAATGGAAAATTGGAATAAAATATGAGATTGTACCTTTTGGAGTTGAACTAGCTTCACTAGGAGTTTGCAAAGATACCTTGTTTGCCAATTTCTTATTGGCTTTTGATCTTCTCTTCTTGTGTGGTTTCTTGTCAATCACGACTTCATCCAAGTGAGTAAGAAGTGGTGCTTCTAAGAGCTCATCTTCAACTACTAAGTCGTCTTTACCACTATGAGAGTTAACAAGATTCCTAACACTAGACACACTTATTGAATCATTCAACAAGTCCTTGATGGCCTCTTTAGCCATGTCCATCTCTTCCATTAATTCTTGTTCTCTCTTCCTCAAAGAAGATATCACATTATCCTTCTCAAGGTTTATCTTTTCAAGTTCTCTAAACTTCTTCATAATATCACCTTTCTCACCAAGAAGTTTACGAGTAACAATCACAAACTCATCTAGTTGTTTCTTGATCAAATCAGCCTTCTCAAATACCTTTCTTAGAGCATTATCTCTAGCTTCTTCAAGCTTCTCTATCTTTGCCAACAACTTAAGATTGGTAGAAATGGAACTAGAGCTTCCATGATGACTTGCAACAAAGTTCTTGTTCAAAGATATTGTACCATCAATATTTAGTGAAGAAAGAAAAGCTCTTAGAGCTACACAGTTGCTCACCAACTTTTCATCACTTGAAGACTCACTACTAGAGCTCTCGTCATCACTAGAGTCATCATCACTCCAAGTAGCCACCAACACTTTACCTTTCTTGTCTTTCTTAGATGGCTTCTTGGTGCACTCACTAGCAAATTGACAGAAACAATGACAACTATAGCATTGAACACCTTTCTTGTTCATGGCTTGACTATTCTTCTCATTCCTTAGCGATGATAGTTTTTTAACTCCCTTTTCCATAGAAAACTTGCCTCTAAGCGTGGCATTCTTCTTTAGAAACTTCTTGAACTTTCTAACCAAAAGAGCCATCTCTTCGTTTTCATCATCACTCTCATTCTCAATAGCATTGAGAACAATTCCCTTACTCTTGGTCTTTGGCTTCAAGCACATCTCATAAGCTTAAAGAGACCCAAGCAACTCATCGATGTTCATGTTATCCATATCCTTGCTTTCCTCAATAGTCGTCACCTTTGATTTAAATCTCTTTCGAAGAGACCTAAGGATTTTCCAATTTAAACATTTTCTTGAGATCGGTAATCCAAGTGCTTGACATTGGAATTGGAAGTCTTCAAACTTTTCTTTTTCACCCATACTTAAACCTTTAAATTGTGATGCTAACATTTGAAGCCTTGATTTCTTCACTGCTAAGTTTCCTTCATTAGTGACTTGGAGAGTATCACAAGCCTCCTTTACGGATTCAAGATTTTGAATGTAGGAGAATTGATGCCCATCAACTTCTTCCAATGATGGAATTCATAGCACGATGATGCCACTTACCAACCTCAAACAAATTCGTTGTCCATTCACTCATTGGCTTGAGTATATTGGTTTCATTCTCTTGAACCTTGGTAGGAGGAATATAACTTTCTTCCACTACAATCCACGCCCTTTCATCAATTGAGCGGATGTAGGCCTTTATCCTCAACTTCTAATACCCACAGTTAGCGCCTCGAAGTAATGGTGGCCTAGTATTTGAGGCTCTTTCCGCTATTACATCATTATGTAAACCCATGACTTCAAAAGCTTTGTGAATACCGTGAATATATCACCAGGATGCGGGAGGTGAATAGGTTAAAAAAATAAAAGTTTATCCCTCTAGATTGCTTGTATCATAATATATATATATATATATATATATCAATTAAATACAATTAATCAATATATAAAACACGTAAAGTGTGATACATACAAGCAACCATAACACATACACAATTGATAATATAGTAAGAAAGTCAACTTACATATAAAGTTCTAGCCATAGTATTCAAATAACAAATACAAATATAAGAGAGATAGGGATAGAGAAAAGTTGACACAAGATATAACGTGGTAAACCACCGAGGAGGAAACATCCACGGGTTAGCAACCATCGGCAAACAAAATCCACTAGTAGATAAGACAAGTACAATCTCTCCAATGAACCCTTCACCTAGAAACTACTCTTCTATCCTACTCATGAATATGTTACCCTCTTGCTCAACATTTTAAGGCCTTACACCTCTTGTCAAGACTTCCTCGCTCACTTTTTTGGATCCTCAAGACCCTAATCAAGACTTCCTTGCTCACCCATCCGGATCCTCACAAACCTAGGCAAGACTTCCTTGCTTTACATTCCGGGGTCTCCCACCTCTTGCCAAGACTTCCATGCTCAACAACATAGGTCTCACAACTATTGTCAAGAATTTCTTCTCACAAGGCAACTAGGTTACCATGAATGCAAAACACAAATAAGCACGCAACCTAGAATGTTATGATCAACACATCCAATGGAAAACACTAGACGTAAGCATGAATTCACAAATCAATTATTGTCTAGTTATAATGCATGTCTAATTCATTTAGTTCATACAGAATATATGACAAGTTAATTTCAACCAAGATACATGCATAAATCTAAAATTGAACTCAAAAAATATTCAGTTAATCATATAATCAAGTTTAAATCATGTAAATCTAAAACAAGCTAAAATCACGTGACAAAGTCATTTGGATTAAAGCAAAAGTTCTAAAGCATATTTTCTGATCATAGATTCAACAAAGCACATGAATATCTCACAAGAACATAAGTACATGTATCATTGTGATATTTTGGCCAAAGAGAGCCGAATACATGTGAGAAACTATTTTTCACAAAATTAGTCAATTAAAGATCATCAAATAGTTCTAGAATCAAAGCTAGCACAATACAATCCCAAACATGTAAAAACTTAGGCAAAATCAAAACCTAACTCAACATGTGAGATTTCAATTTAAACTCAATCTAGCTTTAAAGGATTTCAAAACTCAAATCAAAACAATCACAAGAAACTAATATATAATGAAGAAGAAAACCCAGGGCAATTGACCAAGTTTTAAAAGAAAACTTTGAGAGAAAATCAATACCTTAGTAGATTTGGTGCAGTCCCATTTTTGTGAGGTTAGACTCCAAAAACAGCAATAAAACTAACTCAAAACTTCAGAGAAAAGATGGAGGATGAATAGACAAACACTCTCAACTTTGAATCACTAAGATCAGAGTTCAAATGAAGAAGTTATGGTGTTTGGAAGGTTAGAAAATTTGGGAGAAAATTCTGCACTCAAATTTTGAATCTCTTCTTAGAATGAAATGTGAGAAGGAAGGGAAATATAAAGGACAGGAAAAAATTTCATGTGAAATGACCAAAAGGGACAAGAAGCAACCAAGTTTTCTTGCTGCCCGAGATGGTCCATGGCCATCTCAGGGCAGCAAGCCTTCTTGCCCAAGATAGCCACGTGCCATCTCGGGAAAGAAGAGCTTGGTGTTGTCTTCTTTTTCCCGACCTCCCTTTGCGTTCTAAGACCATTCTCTGGCCTTCGAACTTAGAATTTGAATATGTTTATAGATTACAAACTGTAAATCTCTCATGGACATGGACATATAAGAAACTCAACCCAAAAAATAAGAATTCGACTCGATATATGAAGACGAAGACAATGTACGCAACATGACTGGAAAGTATCATATCTTGACTTAGAACTTGAAATTAAGAGTATGAGTAACCAAAGTGTTTGGAACTCAATAGAGAATGATTTTAACACTAAAATCAAGTTCAATATACATGTTATACAAATATTTACACATACAAACACATTACACACAAGAATGCAAACTACATAGAGCAAGTCTCCAATCATGCAATTTCCAAAGCATTTTATTTTCATACCAATGCATGAGCATTCATCTTCAAGTGTGTGAATGTGTTATAAAAGGTGTACAACGATGCAGGGACACATATGTATGATTTGTGTGTGTGCCTTAATGGTGCACAACTATGTAGGGACACAAATGTATGAATTGTGTGTGTGCCTAAGCCTTGTAAGATAAAGATAAGGTCTTAATATACCTTTGTAGAACCATATAGCATCTTTTCTCTTTGAAGACTTTGAACTTGCTTTGACTAGTTGTTCCTTCTTCTTTGAAGCTTGAATCGTCATGAATCTAAATAACTAAATCATTACAAGTAAACATCATTTTGATATGGAATTAATGCCAACATAATCTGAAACCGAATAGCTTCCCGTACAAGATGTAAAATTTAGATGACTTGGCATTGACCTTTCTTCCTTAAGCTCTATCACCTTGTAAAATGTCAGGTTGTAGGTTTTCTTTTATTGGATCCATCCAACTAGAACCGTTATCAAATGTTACCACATTTTCTTTGTCGTGTATTGTGGGCTACAGTATGTGCACAATAGGTATAAATTTGGGATCGTTAGCTTGAGTTGTCGATCCTAGGGTCGCTAAGGCATCTGCTTCAGCATTTTCTATCCTTGGTACCTATACTATTGAAAAATGGTCGAATGTTGGCTGTAGTTGCTTGGCTTTGGCCAAGTATGCTGCCATTCTTTTGTCATTGTCTTCATATGTCCCGTTCATCTGTCGTACGACTAATTGTGAGTCGCTTTGTACCCGTATGCTTTTTAAAATCAAGCTTCTTGCTAGGTCGAGCCCAACGTTCAATGCCAAATATTCTGCTTTGTTATTTGTTAAACAAAAGTTGCAATGGATCGACTATTCCAGATTTTCCCCTTATGGAGATTTTAGCACAAGCTCGAGTCCACTGCCCTTTATATTACTTGAACTGTCAACTGATATGGTCCATTCTTGGTTTGTCGCATCTTTCACGAGACTTAATATTTCCTGTTTGACCTGTAATATTCGTTATGAGTGAAATCTGCTATGAAGTTCGCGAATACCTATGATTTCATTGATATTCACGGCTAGAAGGAGATGTCGTGTTTGTTGATCTAGACATCCAATATTATTAATCTACCTGAAAGTTCTTGCTTATGCAATATGTTTTTTAGAGGGATAAAGGTGATTACCTTAACTAGATGACACTAGTAGTATGGACTTAACTCGCATGCAATTAGGACAAATGTCAAGGCCAACTTCTCAAGTTTGATATACCTGGTTTTTGCATTGAGTAGGGGTTTGCTTACATAATACACCGGGTTATGAATCTTTCTTCTCTTTGACTAGCACAACACTTACTGTTGTGTCCAATATTGCTAGATATAAGTAAAGTGTTTCTCTATTTTTTGGTTTCGATAGCAATAAAGGTAAGGCCAGATATTCCTTCAAATCTTGTAAGGCTCTCTCACACACCTGATTCCATTCAAATGCCCTATTTTCTTCATGGTGTTAAAAAATCACATGCACTGTTCAGACAACTTGGAGATAAACTTGTTGAGGGCTGCTACTTGATCTGTAAGTTTTTGGACGTCTTTGATGCATTTAGGCGATTTGAGCACTTTGATCGGTCGAATTTTGTCTGGATTGGCTTCGATTCCTCTTTGGGTCACTAGGTAACCTAAAAATTTGCCAGAAGAGACTCCAAAAGAACATTTCAGCCAAGTTTGGCATTGTTGTGCTATGGGAAGAAGTGCTTTTGGAATTGCTATGATGGAATTGCTTTTAGAATTGCTGTAGGAAGAATCAGCTGATTGTTTGGTAAACTGATTTTCAAAAGTTCTATAAGAACTAAAAGCAATTTCAATGTGTTTGGCAAACTGAAGTAAAAAGTGTTGTGAGTGTGTAAAATTACTTAAATGACATATACATCTAAATGGTGCTAATGTGCTATACTTTACATTTTTCTTGTTTATTTGTGTTTATTGTTAATTTTTATATAATTACGGTACTTTATTGAATTAATTAGCCCCAATTTTTATTCTACTTTATGGAATTAATTAGCCCAATTTCTTTATTTCTTTTTTTATTCCACTTTATTTTTTTATTCCTTTGTTATTCAACTTTATAGAATTAGTTAGTCCCAATTTTTTTTACAGTTATGACGACAATTTTTTTGTACGCCAATGTAAGCCCAAATGTTTTTGGTAAATTTTGTTAAAAGGCAAGGACAAAGTTGGAAAGTTGATAAAATTTCATTTAATATCACTATAGTGCGTTTTCCAAAAGCCGAAGCCAAAATCCAAAAGCATGTATTTGTAGCTTCTCAAAAACTCAGTTGGGAGAAGCTAAAAGTGACCAAAAACACTTCCCCGAGATTTTACCAAACACCCTGTCTTTAGTTCGGAATCACTTTTGGCCCCAAAAGCAGCTGGGGAAGCAATGTCAAACTGGGCCTTAGTGGGGTTGAGTTTTTATACAATATTTGTCCAGTACGTCGAATGACTTTCTCAAATGTTCTATGTGTTGCTTTGCGACGAGTGACTTGACCAACATATCATCGATGTAGACTTTCACGGTCGATCTAAGCATGTCAATGAACATTTTGTTGACTAGTCATTGGTATGTTACGCTTGCATTTTTTTATCCAAGAGGTATAACTTTGTCGCAAAAAATTCCTCTTTCGATGACAAAAGCCATTTTCTCATGGTCGTTCGGATGCATCAGGATCTAGTTGTAGCCAGGGAAGATGTCCATGAAGCTGAGTAGTTCATGTCCTGCATTGGCGTCAACTAGCATGTCGATGTGTGGAAGTGGGAACTGATCTTTAGGGTAGACTTTGTTGAGGTTTGTAAAGTCGATGCAGATGTGCCATTTCCTATTCCTTTTCTTTACGACCACGATGTTTGCCAACCATAAAGATTATTTAACTTCTCTAATCGATCCAATATCAATCAGTTTTTATACCTCTTTGTTGATTATCTTGTTTCTTTTTTACACGAACTTCCTCTCTTTTTGTTTTACTGGTGGATAATCAGGGTTTACCTGTAACTTGATGAACAATTACCTACGGGTCAATTCCGACCATATCTGAGTGCGAGTAAGTGAAGTTGTTGCGTCACTGTTTTAAAAATTTGATTAACGGATTTTGGATCTCATCTGACAGTCTAGACATGATCAAAACTTTTTGGTCGGGGTGCTTAGGGTCGATTGATGCATTATCGATTTCTTCAACTTTTTGTTTACTCAGAGTCGACTCGACCATTGATTCCTGTAGTTGCAATAAATTTTCTTTCTTGTTCTTCATTGAATTTTTATAGCACTCCCTACTTGGTAGGGAACTTGATCAGCTGGTTGTAGGTCGAGGGATTGCCTTCATCTCATGTATCTAGGGCCTGCCAAAGACGGCGTTGTATGGAGATTGATAGTCAAGCACCAGGAAGTTGATATACATGTTGACTTTTTTGGTGTACACTGGTAGTATGATTTTACCTAATGTACTCTTCTATTCACAGTTGAACCCTGTAACATAGTCGTTCGACAACTGATTTTTTATTCGTCGACCTGTATTTCTCAGTGAGTATTGTTAAACAAAATGTTACATGAGCTATTATTATCGATTAAAATTAGCTTAGTTAAACAGTTAAATATAAATAATGAAATAAAAAGGGCATCATGGTGAGGAGAAAATAAATATGATTTGTCAAACGGCTTAAAGATTGATTTTTGAGGGATGGTCTCTGTTGTGCTGAATCTTTGCATTTGACACTTGTCGGGTACGCCTCTTCATAGAAAAGTAGCTAACACCGCTATTCTCTTATGCACCTGTAATGTTGCCGTTCCGTCTTTCGAATTCATCTATAGTTCTTCTTCTCGTTGAGTGACAATCTTTTTTCCATTTTTGATCCGGTATTCCAACAAGTTTCCTCGCTTTAAGAGTTTCACCACTTCCATCTTCAGAGCGATACAATCTTTTGTTTAATAGTCATGATCTCTATGGAATTTGCATTGAAATCGAGCATCTTGATTATATGGTGGGGCTTTTCATCTTCCTTGGCCATTTGACTGTTCATCCTATCTCTTTCATCACTGCTTCCAGGTAGACTGGCATAATGCTGAGATTGTACTCTGGTTTTGGGGCCTTTGATCGACTAGTTATAGGTGGATTGTGGTTATATGATCTTCTGTTGTTTCCTCCGTTATTATGGGTGTTGTCGCATCGACACCTTACTGGATAAGGTTCAACTCTTCTATTGGTTGACATATAGTTGATGCGGTCGTTGCGCCTGTTGTAGTTGTTGACCTTTTTGACATAATTCGCTTCGTCTTCTTCCTATTTGATCTGGACCTATGCTTTTACCAACACGTCCTCCATTGTCTTGCATGGATACTGTTAATAGTGAAATTTGGCAAGGGGTTAAAGAGAAATTTTCCACCCATAATTGACAATCATAAAGCCCGAAAAGACCGTAAAGCCACCCCAGGAGCAGGGAAGGCCGGCTCATCTCCAAAACTACCGAAAAACAAGCCAGACGAGACCTAGACAATTCCCCACGAGAGTATTGGAACTCGGGCTTCTCCAGGCTATCTATCACGGAACCTCGGCTCTGAGGTTGATCTCCACAACCGCCACTTGAATGCTAGGGGAAATCTCCAAGCTTAAGAGACATTCAGAAGAAGCCCGCCAACCTCTCTAGAAGCCCGCTGTCCTTGCTGGACATAAAGGAAGAATCACACCTAGATCGGCACTACCCCAACTACCTCCCAGGAAGGTCTACAATAGTACCTCAAGCCCCCAAGGGTCAGGGAAAATCCATCTTAAACTTCTAAGAACAGAGCCAGAGCAGGGGTCTACCTCGCTCTACGGGGCAACAGGCAGCTGGCAGGGTGACCTCTATGAAGATTCATAGCACGAGTGCACACAGGATCATTTCCACGTAATATTTACAGGCACGTCAAGAGTTTTATTCAAATAAGGGAACAAACTTATCTCCGTCAACTATATCATCAAATCCCGTAGAAATTTAAATTCAAATGATGAATCCCGCCCAATAAGGAGGGAACGGATTCATGGGATCACGGTAAATTATTTGCGAATTAAAAACCTACTTGGATGATATAAATAGGTGAAGCCAAGCATGGTAGAAAAGAGAGAAGAAAAACAGAGAACAACCTACAAGAATAGATATACGTATAAAAAATATAGAGGCAGGGGGAAGCCTAAATTATGTATTAAGAACACGGCTAACTTTATTTCCTCTATTCGACAGGCACCGAGTTGCCACCACCCTACACCTTCAAGAGACTGTGAGCATACAAGAGAGCGATTTGTACTTTAAAGCAATATATCAATAATAAAGCTCCCATTTACTGATCAACCTCTCGTCTACGTCTTAAACAAGTCGGGAACCAACGGTACCAACCCCGGCCACCACTTTCGTGGTAGTGGTCTCGAGGGTGTTCACAGGAATTTCTCATCTCGAGCAAATTTCCAGTCAAAACTTTCTGGTGCCACCTGTGGGAAACCTCACACACCACCATCTTTTAACATTCAAAAAGTTTGTCATTTTATAGTCATCATGAGGCTCCGCTCCTCACAAGGGCAGCAGGGCAATTCGAGACAACCTTCTACTACATCAACATAAAAGGTCCAGAGGAAAGGGAGAAAATCTGGGCTCCATAGCCAGATTCCCACCCAGCCAACCACTGTGCGGGCTCTAGATCCCCCTCTGGGAAGCCAGGTCGAGCTTGACCAACAATCAACGGCCTTTATAGAGAATGTCCGTCTTTGACTACTCTCTGAGGGTATCGATATCCAACAAACAGGTCTCTACAATCAGGGGAGTCAAGCAGGCCTGGGGCTAGGCAACCCGCCTTTGATCTCTTGGGACCTGCCCCTCGGGAATCAACTCGTAACAGAACAGGGTTCGACCTTGATCCAGGACAGGCTAGTGCCTATGCCCCATGTTCCCGAAGCGATGCCATGCTACCAACCAAGACAAGTCAAATCGGAGGCAGATATCCTTCCCCGGGAACGGGAGGAGCTTCTCCACCCAACGACTTTAATGAGGTAAGCCTGGGGTAGAGAGGAAGAAAGTCAGCAAAGCCCCCGAGCGAACCCCCTCCGGAGAAGGAACAGGGTAGAGGTCGTTTGTTCATCAGAAGGATCCGATGGTGAAGAATCTGAGATCCAATCAAGAAAATCTGAAAGCAAGCGACTAAGGGACCAGCTGGCAGAGCTTCAGAAAGAGGTCCAATTGATGAAGAAGGAAAAGTACAAGGTGAACAAGAAAGATCTTCTAAGTGAAATGAACGCCCTCTTCACTAGAAGGGTCTGGGAGGCAGAGCTTCTATCTAAGTTCAAAATGCCAGCTGACAGGTTCTTCAGAACTAAAGATCCTCTAAGCCACTTAGAGAGCTTCATTCAACAGATAGAGGTCCAAAACACAACCAGGGCCGCTATGTGTCAAATGTTCCCCACTACACTCACTGATTATGCTAAAACCTGGTTTAGGAAGTTACCTGCTGGAAGCGTGGATTCCTTCACCAAGTTATCAACCGATTTTTGCTCATAATTCCAGGGAGTTAAGCCCTAATTGAAGAACCCGATCCATCTATAATACGTGATCCAGGATAGAAGGGAAACCCTTCGGGTACTGTTGAGCGTTTCTATAAGGAAGTCATCCAGATGGAGGTCTTCACCGAGAGAGAAACCCTTGCCAACTTCAGAATAAACTTGTGGATGGGAAAACTGTTTCGATCTTTTACCAATAGACCTTCGGAAACCTACCAGAAAGCCTATGACCAGGCTCTGGAACAGATTGAGGTCGACGAACAACTCAAGGTCAAGATGGAGCATGACGACATGAGAGCTGTAAAGCGACAAAAGAAATATGCTCCCAGGCCCAAGCAAGCTCAGAAAAGCTAGAACAAACCCCCTAATAAATTAACATAAAGTTTCCCTCTTCCTCAGCCCAGATCAGAAAGGAATCTGGATAAACGGGCTCCTTCTCAAGCTTTACCACCTCCTAGAACAGTGGCCCTTATAGCTCGTAATAAGAAGGGGTATGACCATTATTCTCCTTTAAATGCATCTCGAGAAACAGTCTACCTCGCCATTCAGGATAAGGGTTTGTTATAGAAACCCGCTCCCATGAAATCCCTGGTCGATAAGATAAATCGTTATAAATATTACAACTTTCATGAGGATGTAGGGCACAACACTTCAGAATGGTACAACCTACGGAACCAGATTGAGGCATTGATAAGGGGAGGATGGTTGATAGAGTTCTTACAACAAGTTAGGGAGAACATTCAGACTGGAATTGAGGTGCAAGTCGAGATCCGAGAACATGCTGAGAAGAGGAAGGGAGAGCAGGCGGACTTGATGCAACAGATTTAGATAATACATACTATCAGCGGATGTCCCACTCTGGCCGGCACCTCCAACAATTTCGAGAAAAACAATGCGAGGAAGGTCCCTCGTACGGTCGAGGGGCAAGATATCTTCAAGGTCGACTAGAGACCGACCGACCCCTCCCAACTGTCATAAATCATCTTCATTGAAGCAGATGTCTATAACACCGTGCAGCCACATGATGACCCCATAGTCATCACAGTATGAATTGCCAACTTCATGATGCACCACGTGCTCGTCGACACAGGTAGCAGCGTCGACGTTCTGTTCAAAGACACCTTGGAAAAACTGAACTTGAAGCAGTGATGCTACAACAGTTGTACTACTCCATTATATGGGTTCATTGGGGACTCCATCATACCCGTAGGATCAAAAATCCTACCAGTGATCATCGAAGCCGTACCTCTCCAGCAAAACATCATGACCGACTTCGTGGTGGTGGATACTTCGTCGGCTTACAATGCAATATTAAGGAGGCCATTTCTTTCATCCTTGAAAAGGGTTCTTTCTATTTACCACAATGTCCTGAAGTTCCCGATAGAAGACAAGGTGGGAGATGCCCGGGGTGATCATCAAGCAGATAGGAAATGCTACGCAGTGTCAGCCAACCCAACAGCTCTAGCTAAACAGCTCGTCCAAGTGACGACTATCTAAGGTGGGTAACCCCATCACTAAACTTTTAAGACGTTGGCTTTATCGGTTATCCCAAAAAAGGCCTTGTGGTGCCCGACATGGAAGAACAGAGAAGAGAATGGGCCAACGGCCATCCAGTCGATAAGTTAGAAGAAGTTCCTATCTGAATAAGCGATCCCTCGAAGTTCATCCAGATCGGAGCTACCCTTAAGCCAGAATGTAAGAAGGTTTGATTAGGCTCCTCACGGAGTTCAATTACATTTTCACCTAGAGTCATGCGGAGATGCCGGGGATCCCGATGATATTAGATGCATATCGACTGGTGGTGGATCTGACCTTCAAGCCCACCAAACAGAAAAGGCACCACTTCAATACGGAAAGAAATATGGCGGTTCAGGAAAAGGTCGATAAACTAACCCATGCAGGCTTCATTCGAGAAGCCCGCTACCCTGTATGGTTCGCCAATATGGTCATGGTCACAAAGGCGAATGGGAAGTGGCTCATGTGCGTGGACTACACAGACCTCAACCAGGCATGCCTGAAGGACAATTTCTCTCTGCCAAAATTGATCAGCTGGTCGATTCCACTTTCGGGAACAAGCTCCTAAGCTTCATGGATGTGTTTTTCAGCTACAATCAGATTATGATGCATCCCGCGGACCAAGAAAAGACCAGCTTCATCACCGCGTAAGGCCTGTACTACTACAAGGTGATGCCCTTCGGGCTCAAAAACGCTGAAGCTACTTACCAGCGGTTAGTTAACCGTTTGTTCAAGCCGAAAATCGGAAGGTCGATGGAGGTGTACATTGACGACATGATCACTAAATATTCTACCATGGAAGGCCACCTGGATGACCTTCGTAGGACATTCATGATCTTAAGGGAAAACCAGATGAGGTTGAACCCTTCCAAATGCGTCTTTGGGTTAATTACGGAAAAGTTTTTGGGCTTCATGGTCCACGAGAGAGGCATAGAGGCTAACCTAGAAAAAATCATGGCTATCTTGGTTCTGAAATCCCACACATCTCTTAAACAGGTTCAAGCCTTGACCGGACAGGTAGCAGCGCTCAACAGGTTCATCTCCTGGTCTACCGATAAGTGCCTACCATTCTTCAAAGCTATCAAGCAGGGAAGAAACATGAAGTGGGATCAAAAGAGTGAACAGGCTTTCCAAGCTTTCAAAAGATACCTAACAATCCCTCCACTGCTGGTCAAGCTAAATCCTGGAGAAGAGCTCCGAGTATACTTGGCTGTTTTAGAAACCGCTGTGAGCGGGGACTTAGTCAAGGAATTCAGGGATAGGATCCAATGACATATCTACTATGTGAGTCACGCTCTAAACAAGCCTGAAAAGAACTATACTATGTTGGAGAAGCTCGCTTATGCCTTGGTGGCCTTGGTGACCTCGGTAAGGAAACTTCATCCATACTTCCATGCTCATTAGATAGTAGTGGTGACAGACCAACCCCTCCATCAGTTCTTGCAAAGGCCGGATGTTTATGAAAGGCTAGTTCTTTGGGCCCTAGAGCTTACCCAGTTTGATTTAAAGTATAAGCCTAGGACCGCGGTAAAAGCTCAAGCACTAGCGAACTTTGTAGCAGAGCTCTCAGTACCTTTAGATCAGGCAGCCCCCGCGGTAAGAGATGTCACCCTTGAGAGGACTCTAGAATCTGACAACTGGATGGAGGGCTGCTAGTCATGGACTCTCTATACTGAAGGAGCTTCAGGAAAGTCAGGGGGAGGAGCGGGCATAGTCCTTATCGACCCAGAAGGAACTGAGTGCTGCCATTGTTTCAGGTTGGAATTTAAAGCCACGAACAATGAAGCAGAATATGAAGCCCTGCTAGCTGGGATAAAAGCTGCCATAAAGCTCGGGGTTAATTACCTGAATATCAAGAGCGACTCTTCACTCGTGATCAACCAAGTTTCTGGAGATTATCAGGCTAAAGGGGATAACATGATCGCTTATCTTAAAATGGTGCAACAACGCAAAAGCAGATTTAAGGGATTCATAATCGAATAGATACCTCGATAGCTAAATCATCGGGCTGACGTCCTTGCTAAGATAGTTGCTTATGGTGGCCAGACCCTACCTCACGGAGTCCCTCTTCAAGTAATCCCTCTACCTAGCATTATGACAGGTAAGGAAGCTTATACCCTGGACCGACAGCCATACCGGATGGATCCAGTAGCAGAATATCTATATGATGGGAAACTCCCCGGGGAGCCCGATTAAGCTAGAAGGGTTAAAAGACTCTCAGTCCGGTATTGTATAGTGGATAGGCATTTATACCTAAGGGGAAAATCCCTTCCCCTGCTCCGATGTCTACACCCCGAATATGCTAAGAACTTGGTGCAAACCTACGAGGCATGCCAGAAGGCCGCCATCTTGAGTCACCTCCCTCCAGAGCTCCAGAGCACTTGTCGTCCTTAGCTAGCCATACCCCTTTACTATGTGGGGAGTCGATTTGATTGGACTGTTTCCTACAGCTTCGGGACAGGCCAAGCACGCTATCATAGCGATTGACTACTTCACAAGATAGGTTGAAACCGGACCACTCTCCCAGATATCGGAAGAGAACACAACAAGGTTCATCAAGATCAATGTAGTTTGCAGGCTCGGAACCCCTCTTGCCATCATAACCGACCTCGAAAAACAATTTGATAATAGCCGATTCAGAGATTTCTGCCAAGGTTTAGGAATCGACCTTCGATTTGTTTCGGTAGCTCACCCTCAAACCAATGGTTTTGTGGAATCCACGAACAAAACCATTAAAAAGTTGTTGAAGAAAAAGCTACAGCAGAAGAAAGGCAGATGGGTAGAGGAGCTTCCCGAGGTCCTCTGGGCTTACCGCACTACAAAGAGAGCAGCTACCCGGGAAACGCCTTACTCTCTGGCCTTCGAGGTTGAAGCAGTCCTACCTATGGAGCATATGTTGACCTCCTTTAGAGTCCAACGATTCGAACCCAGGAGCAATGAAAGTAAGCTCCGAGTTAGCTTGGACCTCCTGAAGGAAAAGCAATATCGAATAGCTGAGAAGGTAGAGATCTACCAAGGCAGGATTGCCAGATACTTCAACCGGAGGGTTAAAGCCCGAAGCTCCAAAGAAGGAGATCTAGTCCTCAGGAAAGTGATGTTGAACACCAAAAAGAGGTCAGAAGGGGTCATAGAGCCCAACTGGGAAGGACCCTACCTAATAAAGATGGTGATCCGTAAAGGGGTGTACAAGCTTGAGGATATGGACGAATCATCGACCATACTTGGAATACTGATCACCTAAGGAAATTCTACCCTTGAACAAGGGACTCATGAGCAGGCGACCTCCGACTAGCTTTTTTTATTTTTTTCGATAATAATGTACTCCACCCTCCATATCAATAATGCCTACTTTATTGTTTACTCCTTCTTCAACTATGTCCTACAATGATTTGGGTATACATGGAAAGTTTTGACATTATCGCCTCAAGACCAGGGGTTAGCCGGGGAAGCCCCTCCGCCACTCCTGATGCCTCGGCCAGGCACTACCCCCCACCAAGAAGGGTCTGAGTGTAAGAGCATAGTTGCCATCCAGATCTCAAGAGCAGGATATGAATGTAAGAGCATAGTTGCCATCCTGATAAAAATACCAGGATATAGCTAGATAGCCCTCATGATTCCTTGGTCAGGCTACCACCCCCAAGAAGGATCTGAGTGTAAGAGCATAGTTGCCATCCAGATCTCAAGACCAGGAAATAACTAGATAGCTTTTATGATGCCTTGGTCGGGCTACCACCCCCAAGAAGGATCTGAGTGTAAGGGCATAGTTGCCATCCAAATCTCAAGACCAGGAAATAGCTAGATAGCCCTCCTGATGCCTTGGTCGGGCTACCACCTCTAAGAAGGATCTGAGTGTAAGAGCCTAGTTGCCTTCCAGATCTCAGGACCAGAAAATAGCTAGATAGCCCTTCTGACGCCCTGCTCGGGCAACCACCCTTAAGAAAGATTCGAGCTTAAGGGATAAATCCCTCACTAAATACCTCACTCAGGTTTACAGCCCCCTAGAGGGACTCAATGATAGAAGACTAGACTTCCCTAAATTCTAAATATGCTAGTAAGTTCAGGTTACTAGCTCTCCTTGATACGAGGTTACTTACTACAACGAAACCTACAACCAAACAAGGGAACTGTCAGCTGAAGAAGTTGAGCCAGGAGTTTCAATAGTATGGGGGCTCAATGCCAACAATCTTTTTTCCTATCTTATTTTCCCCCCAGAGATAGCTCGTTTCGATATAAAAGCTAGACGATCAAGCAAGTACATGCAAGCCAGAGTTAGATCTGAGATTAAAATTTTATTATCAAGTAAGGGAGCCTATCCCCCAACAAGGCTACAACGAGCAAGGGGGGACCAATCCCTGATTTCGGGCTGTAAAAGCAATAATAAAATGGCAAACACAATTGAAGATGAAATGCCCACCCCCTTTTCCAGGCATTTAAAATAGATTACATGGGAGAGAACTCAAGCTTCTTCGTCTTCCTGAGGACCTCCAGCCTCCTCCTTCATAGAATGAACCTCGCCCCCTGCTCCCCTCTCTTGTCGCAGCTCATCCTCTCTGGTCGCAGCTCATCCTCGTCAGCTGCATCAACCGTCTAATCCACCTTCTCCTAGGGATCAGCCCCGGCTGCGTCAGGGTCAACAGGATCCTCCTCCATGATTTCATTGATCACCGCCATAACTTTAGGCGGTATAGCTTCATGAAAAAGGCTGGCCAATGACTTCGGCATGTTTCCGCCTTCTATTGACTCCACTTCTGAAAGCACTGCGGGGGGGGGGGGGGGGGGGGGGGGGGGGGTGGGGGTCGGGGGGTCTTAGGCTTTTACAAGGCCTCTTTCTAGCTCCTCATTATGGACCCTTTTCTAGGATTCACCTAGATCAGATGCTGGAAAGGCTGGAATAGGAGGAGGCAGATCTGGCACCTCCAACTGCTTCCCAGCTCCCTCCCTAGAAAGACCAGCTCCATCATTTTTGGGGTTAGACATCTCAACAGCCTGAGACATGACCTATTCTCTATCCAGCCAGCGATGCTAGAGAGATTGAATGGGGGAGGAAGAGCCTCTGCAACCTGATAAGAGGCATAGAAGTACCCCTCGTTAAAAGAGGCTTCCACCTCGGCCTAGAGCTGGGTAATTTGAGCCTGCAAGGTTTGGCTCTCAACATCCAGGGCCTTTGCCTCTCCCCTTCAGTCATCCCGCTGGCTAGCCCGCCGCTTCGATCGGAGAGTCTCCTGATCAAAAGCCCGCTTCAACCTTTCATGGTCGCATTGAAGCTTAGCTAACTGTTCTCCATTCCTTGTTGGATGGAGGTCATCTCCTGGACCAGGGTCTGAGCCCGCGCAAGTAACCCCATGGCTCGCTTAGCTTTAGCCTCAGCCTTGGCTGCCCGATCATAGAGGAAGGCTACTTGATGCCCATGGCCATCTGAAACTAGAAAGCCTGTAAAGGAAAATCATGTAAGAAAGTGACAAATCAAAATGCTAAATGAAGAAGTAAAAGCGACGGTTACCTCTGCTAGAAGGGCGAACCCTTTGGTAATCATGATGTCCATGGGCATCATGGTCATCCTAGAAATCCCGCCGCCTAGACAGAATGCAACAAATTGCTTCAGAACCTCATCCTGACCTGCCGTACTCGATTGTTGGTGGGGGCGAGAAGAAGCGACCTCAGGAATATCGGTATCGGGCTCTCCAGGAACCTCAACTGTCCAGGTGGCAACTGGATCATCAGAAAGGGATAATGTGACTCGGGGAGCATCGGTTGAAGCAGACACTACTTGTAAAGGGGCAGGAGCTGGCTTGTTGGCGGCTTGAAAGGCAGACCCTCTTCGGCTTAGAGCCTTTGCCGCCAGAGATCCAAGAAGTGCCATCTTTGACTTCACTTGGAAAGGTGAGGGTGAAGGAATGAGCGGGCCAGCTGCCTTAGTTGTTGATCCCTCTTTCTTCAGAATAGCCAAAAGAGCTCCCGGGGACGGTTTAGAAAGAGAATGAGGGATCCTAGCTTGCCAGGCTTCGTAAGAGGTTGGAGCAACAACAATCACTGTTAGAGAGAGAAATCAAGATCATCAGAACTTAACCATCCAATAATAAAAATAACAAGATAGTTCGAGATACTTATGAGGGGTAGCACCGGATATCCGTAAGTACCTGTTTACCTTACGGGGATCAAGGGGGTTGGCGGTTGGAAACTTCAGATTCAAGTAGTTCCGAGCCATGATAGTCTTTAGCACGGCTTCAGACTCAGCAGGCAAGGAATCTCGACCCCATGTGGGTTTGTCACTAAAGGCGATGGGAACCTCGAGCTCATGCCCGCCGACGAAGACAGAGCTCTCTAGTCTCCCCCCGCCAGAACCCATTCCTCTTTCCAAGCACGGTCCTTATTTGAAAGAATTGGCCTCGTGGAACCCCAGCAAGGCTACCTATCTGGAAAAGAAAGGCGAGTTCCTCAGCCCAAGGATCCCTAGTTACGCTGCTCAACTCGTATTGCTCCCTCCATAATACTAGAAAGCCGACTAGATGCTTCCAGAAGACAGGCGTCAGTTGAAGCGGAGCCAACTGAAGGGTATTGAGAGTCCGCCAAAGGGTGGGGTGAAGATGGAGCCTCACCCCGTTCTCAAAAGCTGTGACGTGGATAGGGAGCATGCCTTTGGGTTGACTAAAAACATCGTAATTCTAGTGGGGGACAATTAGGGAAACAGTGTCAGGAATACCAAACTTGTCCCGAAGATGGCCGATCGACTGAGGGTCGACAGTAGAGTCAGGGATGACCCTGGGTTCGAAAGGAAGAATTACCACTGAAGGAAGCTCTACCACTGTGACTTGAGCCTTCCCGATCGCATCAATTTTCTCCCCAACATCAGAGTCTTCGTCGACTAGGTTCAGAGGATTGTCAGGCTGGTTCGAATAGCCAGAGCCGATAGAGACGTTCCCGTTAGAACGACTGTGCTGGCGAAACGGGGAAGATTCCTCATCGCTTAAAATCCTTCACACCCGCTTACAAGGAGCTAGGTTAGGGCCTCCAGAGCTATCAACCAAGAGGAAAAAGCATCACGAATAATCATATACTGAAAAAACCCAAGACAGTATCCAGAGGAAAGAGAAAGGCCCTTCCTTATGCATAAATATCAAGCGGTGCTCCTATGAGCTTACAAAAATGGCAAAGTAATACAACGTATATGCTCCGGAGAGGTTACAATAGTAATAGAAGGTTAACCAATCCTGATATCTTATTGGAAGAGGTAATAGATGTAGTTGAGATAATACTACGATGGTGATATAAGGAGAATTCAGGAAATATGCCATTTACAATATTGGTGAGACATTTCAGGTGAAAATTGTTATGTGTAGTCAGACGTCGAATCCAGCATGTACTGGGATAGATTGGAGCTTCCTCTTCTTAAAGAAAGCTTTGTCATATTTATATGTTCCAATTGCTTGCTGCCTACTCCAAATATTTTTGGATTGTCTTCCTTCTTTATTAGGTGGGATTTTCTTTTTTAGTTTAGTTGACCCCAAATAATGTTGGAGGATATCTTGGAGGCAATGTTGTTTGTTTCCTTTCTTGACTCTTTCTGATTGCCCACTTTGTTAATTTGGCCAATCAATTCGTAATCATAAGAATATTGATTTGGTGTTGATTGAGTTGACTCATTAATGGCGTTGTGAATGGCCATTGAGTAGTTGAGTGATCATCATTAATGGGGTTGATTGTCCACATTAATTACAGTTGACTTTCTCTATTAATGGCATTGTGAATGGCCATTAAAGAGTTGATTGATCTTTTGTTAATGGCATTGATTATCTTCATTAATAGAGTTGACTACTTCCATTAATACGGCTGAGCCTATTAATGGTATTTGAAATATCATGAAAGTTAACCCTCTCCCTTGGAGGAGAACTCCAATTCTATATTCTGGTAGCACGGTACCTTACTGTAGCGGTCTACTATTGTTGGCCTTATTCTGGTAGGCTGGTACTTTTATGATATCATTTGTCTTACTGGCAGATAAGATACTTGCACCAGATGGGTCCCATATTGGTGTTGCGATACTCGGGTACTGGGCTGATGTCGCGGTACCTCGGTTCCTAACAAGAGGTACTGTGGAACATAGGTGCCAAGTATGAGGTGTGGTGGTACTGGTTCTGCTACATGACTAGTAGTATGTGGGAAGGGCTGCTGACTTCTACTCGATCCATGGTATTGAGTATCCCTGATATCTAGGTACCGGTCCCGATCTAAATTCAATGGGGTAGACCCTTACCAGGTACTAGGCAGATGGAAAATTCTTCTTTTGACCCAGGCCAAAAATGGTTGTTAACAGAACTCCCCCCAAACTTGAAAACTAGTACATAATTGGGGTTGGAGTGAAGATATGTAACGCTTAATGAATTTTCCTATCTCTTCTTACAGTTAAACCATTACTTGAAATGAAAACCATTCCTAGTGTAATTGACTTAGGAGAGTCAGGGTTCTTAGCATTCCTGTAAAACAAATGAGTGGTGACGAACCACTGTTGGGGATATTTCCTTGGGTGGAATTTCCAACGCTCTAGTTAGTATAAAACCTGAAAAGTAAGAGAGGTAAGATATGAAAAACCGTACTGCTTGGTCGTTTGGGATCAAGCTTCTGTGGCCGAGCTGGGTACCTGACATTCCTTTTCCAGGAATCACGGTACTTAGGCAACAGAATGTTGGCGAATCTGGGTACCTGACATTCATGGTCCTGGTACTTAGGTAAACTAGCAAAATTAAGTACCTGGCATTCCTATTATAGGAATCCTAGTACGTAGACGAAGTGGCGAAATGATCCTGGTAGGCAACTATGCCATCTAGATATTTCTTGGTGAGCGGTAGCCTAGCCAAGGCAACAGGATGGCCTTTTGGTTGTCCTGGTCTTGTGGTATAGCTGGTAACTATGTACTCATGCTTAGACCCTTTTTTGGGGTGGTAGCCCGACCAAGGCATCAAGGGTGATGAGAGGGCTTCCCTAACCAATCCTTGGTCTCGAGATCTGGCAGACAACTATACCTTGCAAAACAGACCCTTCTTAGCGGAGGGTGGTGACCGGCCAAGGCATCAGAAGTAGTGAAAGGGTTTCCCAGACCAATGCCTAGTCTCGAGGTGATCATTGTTGAAATACTATAGCGATCCTCCTAGAGGGATTAATCTGGTCCAAGGCATCAAGAGTGTTGTGTAGCTCTCTCGGTCAAGGCTATCCTTCTAGAGGGATTAATCTGATCCAGGGCATCAAAGGCGTTGTGTAACTCTCCTGGTTAAGGTGATCCTTCTAAGGGGATCAATCTGGTCCAAAGCATTATGAGCGCTGTGTAGTTGTCCTGGTCGTGGCAATCCTCATAGAGGGATTAATCCAGTCCAGGGCATTATGAGTGATATGTAGCTCTCCTGGTCATAACGATCCTCTTAGAGGGATTAGTCCGGTCCAGGGCATCAAGAGTGTTGTATAGCTCTCCCGGTCAAGGCGATCCTCTAGGAGGAATTAATATGATCATAGGCATCAGGAGTGCTATATAGCTCTCTTAGTTAAGGTGATCCTCTTGGGTAGAATAATTTGATCCAAGGCATCATGAGCGTTGTATAGATTTCCTGGTCAAGGTGATCCTCCCTGATGGATCAATCCGATCCAGGGCATCAGGAGCGCGGTGTAGCTCTTCTGGTCAAGGCGATCCTCTAGGAGGGATTTGATCCGGTCCAGGGTATCAGTAGTGCTTGTAGCTCTCATGGTCTCGATCATTGGCGAATGGTGATCATAGGAGAAGTTGCTACTGCAGACTTAAAAAGGGTAAAACCTTTTGAGTTGATCCGCATTCTAGGAAGCAGAGTGAATTTTTGCTAAGGCGCTTGTTATTGTGGACTAGTCACTTTTAGAAATCCTCTCACATTTGGTCTTATAAGGGTACTAGAGATAATAATGAGCTTATAGTCCCCGAATGATGTAATTGGCTCAGAAGCCTGCTCGGGGTAGATGCGAGTCTTTAACAATCATAACTGAGCTCGAGACCTCATTATGAACAAATCAGGACTTGTGTGGCCTAGTATAGGGAGTTAGAAACCGATAGTCCTCCTCCGGTGGTACTGGTCCAAAGGCATGCTTGGGCTTTAAAGAGACCCTGGCAACTGAGAAAAGGCTCTGAATTTTTGCTCAAATGAAAAAGGACTTAGGTAGCTTCCGTAGGCGTTATAAGCTGCCTAATACAGTAAGTGAGGAAACTACGGGTCTTGTAATTGTGCTGCTACTGCAAAGGTGTGCTTAGGCACCTAGGA
This sequence comes from Dipteronia dyeriana, assembly GCA_032871835.1. Lineage (NCBI taxonomy): Eukaryota > Viridiplantae > Streptophyta > Magnoliopsida > Sapindales > Sapindaceae > Dipteronia > Dipteronia dyeriana. The sequence goes on from CM065296.1 coordinate 21,795,416, forward strand.
GACCTTAATAGGTGGTACTGGTCCAAAGGCATGCTTGGGCTTTAAAGAGACCCTGGCAACTGAGAAAAGGCTCTGAATTTTTGCTCAAATGAAAAAGGACTTAGGTAGCTTCCGTAGGCGTTATAAGCTGCCTAATACAGTAAGTGAGGAAACTACGGGTCTTGTAATTGTGCTGCTACTGCAAAGGTGTGCTTAGGCACCTAGGAGACCTTAATAAGGTGGGAAAACTATGGGCTTTCCTTAAATCGATTGAATCGTCGGTGGCTCCTTAAGGGTTTTGATGGCCCGGTACAAATGAAGATTAGCCACCTGTCTGATACTCTTCGGGTGCATGTTTGTACTGCTATTCCAAGCTTGGGAAGAGTAATGAGGAGATGATCAAGACAGTGAGAGGTGCGATCATCTTTGCAAGGATTGCTCTAAAAGAGGGGAAAAAGTCTATAGGGAGTGCTTTAAACTTTGTGCAGCAACGTGGCTGCATTGGAAGCCAAGGTGGACGCTTCCTTTACTGAAGGATACAACTTACCAAGCGACTCAAACTCTTCCTCTCCCGTCTGACCTGAGCATTATTGAAGGATGGAACCGGGAGGTATTCAGGAGAAAGCTGCAGAGTTAGCTCGGTCCACACCTACGTAAACAGGTCCTTCTTAAGTTGATGGGTTCACAGGTGATAAAGAGGACTCGGTGCCTCATCTTTGCTAGTTATCTTGGTGAGGAACTACCTCAAAGTCCCCTGCTAATAAAGAAGATCTAGATGTATGATGAGCTTCAAACTTACCTACATTCCCACCTGATCTAGACAATGAGGTAGAGGTCCAAATCGATCCTACTATGAAAAGTGAGGTTCGAACTGGTCTGGCAGATATGGGATGCTAGTGAAGATCATTATGTAAGCAGAGCTTCAAGCCTGTGTGCCTGTATGCCTGAACCTGTCAAGAAGGTAGAGAACCAGACCGATTTTATCAAGAAATGGGAGGCCCAGACTAATCCAACTGTGAAGATGGTACCCCAGGCTGATTTAGGCTGATTCAACCATGGTGGTAGAAGTTGGCTCTGAAGTAGCAACGATGGGGGATGGTGACCCTTCATCCAACCAAAGAGTGGGACAAAGGAGGAATGAGTTGATATTGTCGAGGAAACTAACCATGGAGGTGGATTGGGACCATGGGGGCTCGCTAGGGTGATGAATGGCCCGATACAAGCGGAGAGGAGACAGAAGCCATGGTAATGGTTTAGAGGTATGCTAGAAGTTTCATACAACTGAGAAAAGGCTCTAGACCCCTCCGAAATGAGTTAGAACTATGGTGATTCACCAAGGATTGGATGGCCCGATACAAATGGAGAGGAGTCGTCTACCTAGTACCGGTCTAGAGGCATGTTTGGGATCCTAGAAGTCCCCAACAAATGAAATGAAGCTCGGAACTAGTCTGGAATGGATCGGGATCTCAGTGGCTCACTTGGGTGTTAACCGACCCAGTACAAGTAGTAAGGAACCATTGGGTCTTGCAGTGGTGTTGTTGCTTCAAAGGCTTGCTTAGGCATTTAGGAGGCCTTACCAAATGTGGAAAGCCTCTGGGCGCAACTCGATCGGATCAAAGCTTCAGTGGCTTGTTTGAGCTGTGAATGGCCCAATAAACATGGAGAGAAGCCACCGATCTTGTACTGGTCTAGAGGTATGCTTGTGATTGTAGAAGTCCCCAACAACTGAAATGAGGCTCTAGACTATACTGGAACGAAACCAGAGCTCAATGGCTCACTTGAGCATTGATCGGCCTGGTATAAGAAGTGAAAAGCAATTGGGCCTTATAGTGGGGCTGCTACTCCAGAGGCTTACTTAGGCATGTAAGAGGCCTCAGCAAATGTAGAAAGCCTTAGGGCTCTTCCCAAACGGATATGGACATCAGTGGCTCACTAGTGCATTGAATGGCCTGGTATATAAGAGCCACCGGTCTAGTACTGGTCTTGAGGCATGCTTGGGATCTTAGAAGTCCCCAACAATTGAAATAAGGCTCTGGATCATCCTGAATTGAAACAGGAGCTTAGTGGCTCACTTGGGCGTTGACCGGTCCGGTATAAAAAGTGAGGAGCCATTAGGCCTTACATTGGGGCTGCTACTCGAGAGGCTTACTTAGGCATGTATGAGGCCTTAACAAATGTCGAAAGCCTCTGGGCTTATCCCAAATGGATAGGTGCATCAGTGGCTCACTAGGGCATTGAATGGCCCGACACAAATAGAAAGGATCCACCGGTCTGGCATTGGTCAAAAGGAATGCTTAGGATCCTAGAAGTCCCCAATAACTAAAATAAGGCTATAGACCATACTGGAATGTAATGGGAGTTCAGTGGCTCACTCAGGAGTTGACCGGCCTTGTATAAGAAGTTAAGAGCCAATGGGCCTTACATTGGGGCTGCTACTCTAGAGGCTTGCTTAGGCATGTAAAAGGCCTCATCAAATGTATGAAGCCTCTAGGCTATTCTCGAATGGATCAAGAGATCAGTGGCTCACTAAGGCGTTGAATGGCCCGACACAACTAGAAGTCCCCAGCAACTGAAATAAGGCTATGGACTATGCTGGAATGAACTAGGAGCTCAGTGGCTCACTTGGGCATTGACCAGCTCTGTAAAAGAAGTGAGGAGCCATTGGGCCTTGCTGCGGGGCTGCTGCTCCAAAGGCTTGCTCCGGCATGTAGAAGGCTTTACCAAGCGTGGAAAGCCTCTGGGCACTCCTCGATCAGATCAGAGCTTTGGTGGCATGCTAGGGTGATGAATGGCCAGGTACACATAGAGCGAAGCCACCGGTCTTGTAGCGGTTATACTGCTCTAAAGGCTTGCTTAGGATCCTATGAGGTCCTACCAAATGTGGGAAGCCTCTGGGAACTCCATGAACATATCTGAGCGTCGGTGGCTCGCTAAGGCGTTGAATGGCCCAGAATAAATGGACAATAGCCACCGGTCTGGTAGTGGTCCAGAGGTATACTTGGGATTCTATAAGTCCCCAGCAACCGAATTGAGGCTCTGGACCCGTCTGGAATGGACCACGATCTCAATTGCCTGCTTGGGTGTTGACTGGCCCGGTATGAGAAGTTAGAAGCCATTAAGCCTCTACTGGTCATATTTCCCCTACGATCCCATAGTTGAGTTAGCTTTCCCAGATTCATGAGTTGACCTACTACCTTTACCTAGGTTGAAGGGTGGATCCGGTGACATGAGGGGATCCATATGTACGAGTACAAGTCTAGTGGATCTGTTGGATAGGTGATACACTGGTAGCAGAGCAAATCTCCTATAAGAAAGCAAGAGAGGTACAACTCTACTTAATAGGAGCTCTCGATGTATCGGAGTGGTTCAACTGTGTAGGAGACCTTCAGGTGGGGAGCTACTTTATTAGAGCTCCATGATTATATGAGCAGGTTCACTCAATAGTATAAGGATGCTCATGTAGAGACACGTAAGCTCTAAAAAAGAGTATGAAAATTTCCCACAGACGATGCCAAAAAGTGTTAGCCAAAAATCCACTCAAGGTGAGGAATATCAGTTAACACCCTCGAGTCCACTACCTCGGGGGTCACGGTCGGGGTAGGTACTCTTGGTACCGAAATCGAATGCTTTAAGAATGAAGGATGTGAAATGGCAACGAAACACTAAAAGAGATATGTGATGAAAATGGCAATGTTTTATCAACTGTTATCATTTGAGTACAAAGGATGTGTGTCACCCAATCTCTCTCTTCCTTACTGAATGGACTGGAGGGGGCAACTTCGTTCCAGTCGATAAGTGGATAAAGTTTCCTGTTGGTGGCCATTGTTCTATCAACAAAATTTAGGCGACGATGGAGCCTCTTTTTCTCGTGGCGTATTTCAGACTCGATTTTTACCTATCAAAAACCCTCCCTTCTTTAGTGCATGCCTTGGCGTATTTATACTATAGATTTTTGGTTTAGCTGGTTATTTTATCCCCCTTCAATCACTGAATCAAATCCCCCCTTATTAAGTGAGATGTTGCATTTAAATGTTTTTGACTTTAACTGAGTAACTGATTCAATGATATCTTGGAAGGAGATAATTTTGTTTCCTCTGAGGTCTCAATGACTTGGCCTACACGTGTGTAATGGTTATGTGTATGTTGGAGTGTAGTTCTGATACTGTATGTTGCCCTGGTAAGGTGCCTTATAGAGGTCATCTAACGTGGTGCTTGCAAATTCAATTGGCGATGTGTGTTTCAGTATCGATATTGTTATTGACCATTTCGGGCCATCATTGGAGCTTGACCTAACCGTGTTGGTTATTTTCGGTGATGATGAGGCTTTACCGGTTTCCTATTTACCTGCTCAGATTGGTTGAGATTATACCTCGATGAAAGCAGGAGGGCGTTGTAGAACAAGTCCGGCACCCTGAAGGTCTCATGATGAAAGTAGAGATGGTAGCATACTCTATAAGGGGAAAGAGTGGGGGGGCTAGATCTCGAGGGACCCAAGTTCTCCCTTACCAACCTAGCTCCGGGCTCTTTTCCTAGTATAGAGAGCTTGATGTTGTTTAATCGGGCTTTAACTGGTGAGCTTGGATGCTTGCAAGATGCTTTGATGGTATGGACAACCTCGCCTTGCTCCTGCTAGATCGTGTGCTAGCCCGACCCCGGAGACCTTGATATCTCGTTACTTAAGCCCGAATTTGGACCCTTGCATGAAGGCCGGAGAGTGGAAAATTTCCCTTTGGCCCATAGCCAAATTTGGCTATTAACACTATCTAACTAAACAAAATGGAATGAAAAATAAACACTTTATTTTTCATAATAATCAATTAAAAGGATAAACAAATTGCAATGAAAATTACATTGACATAATTGCATTGTTAATTTTATATTATGTATTTTCCTTAAACCCTAAAGTCTAAATCCAAAACCCGAATATATATATATAACAACTCTTTTATACTCTCCCTATAAGAGGATTTCTTTATTAATAACATAGAATGGTACACGATATAGATGTTAGGATTATGCTCGATAGCAATAGTGTAATATTGTAATTAACAATCTTTTCATATGAATAAAGTGATTTCTAGTTTAACAAATCTTATAGCATTTATAGTTTAATTATTATAATTGTCAAAAGTAAATAATCATAAGGTCAAAAGACTATGAGAAAAGAAGAATTGTTCATACATCTTGATATGTATGAGGTAGACACAATTCTTTAGTTAGTCTTGAATAATATTCATAACTTAAGATAAAAAGGTTGGGTGCCTTTATCTTGTCAAAGTTGTAGATTCTTTTGCTAGCATTTGAGTGGGATCAAATGTGTTATGATGAGTCTAAAATTATCAAAGTGTGATGTCTTTGGGCAAAAGAATCTAGTGCACTGGGTGCATTGAATAGGATCAAAATGAAATACTTTATCTAGAACGGTCAATGGATAAAATTTTTCATTTCAAGACAATCGGAGAGTCTATCTCAATCCTGAGATAAATGATGGACTTATGGTTGCAAGTGTTATCATTTGAGCTATCAATTGGTACGATTATATGGCATAGTCTATCCTCGATAGCTTGGTGGTATTCATTTGTTAATTGATAGAGGACTTCATTTGTAGGTATGGACATCGTGGCTCCATTTATTGAATGAGAGTAGAATACCATCATATGGATGTTTTGAGGTATTGAATATTAAATCTTAACGTTAAGTTTTCAATAATGTCTAATGAAACATGGCTTCTGGATAAGTCAAAATACCCAAGTTCAAAATGTGGTCATACGAGTAAATATGGTAACTTGGACAGCTATATGTGGTCTATGAGCTCTTGGCGATTACTGGTATTCTTCACGAGGATACACTTTTATCCAATAAGGTTGTCTAGGGTATGAGTGAGTGACAACAACTTATTCTATCTTTATTTAAGAGATCAATTTTAGTTCTTTAGTAGAATGAACTAAAATTGTATAGATCGGACCTAAGTGAATCATTTATTGATTGTGATTATGTTGTGTCTATTAGAGCTTAAATTTAGATAGCCCCTCAAGATCCCCAATACACACGAACTTGCATGGATCACATGATATATTCTACCAGACCAATTTAGAGGTCCATTTAGAATTGTATTAAGGCATGTGAACTTGTTTTTTTTTTTGTAAGAATAGGTCTAGTTCACATGTGGACTTTTTATTATGGTCCAATGGATTAAATAAAATAAGAAAAATAATATATGGCCCATATATATGTGTTGGGCGGCAAGGCTATTTAGAATAGCTTAATTATATTATTTTTATTTTATTATTTAATTAAATGGAAATTAATTAATTTGTTGATTAATTAATTATTTAATTAAAAGTCAAAGTCTTTTTCCTAGTAGGAGATAATCTCCTAAAACTATACTATTGTTAAAGACTATATTTGATAAATAGATAAATAAAAAGAATTATTTATCTAATCAAATTAGGAAGTCTTTAATATGGTTACAAACACACTATTGAGTTGGATTAGGAGTCTTGTTGTAAGATAGAATTCTTTTTTGAAAAGGATTCTTAACCACCAAGTAATTCTACCTAAGGAAAGGATTCTTAACAACCAAGTAAATCCTTCTTAGGAAAAGAACTAAGTCTCCTAATTATATTAAGTGAAATTTCGGCCAGCTATGTAAATATATGAGGAGGATAGAATTCCTTTATAAAATAATTCTTAACTACCAAATTAATCCACCTAAGGAAAGGATTCTTGCCAACCAAGTAAATCCATCTTAGGATAGGACTTGTGACCCTATATATAGGTTTGGAAATTTCGGCCAGCTCTAAGTTTTTTTATGAGAGGAATTTTGGCCATGCTAAGCAATTTTCAAGAAGAGAATTTGGCCTAGCAAGAGAGAATTTTGAGGGAGAAAAATTTGTTTTTTACTCTGGACAAAATTCGACCAACTCATAGAGATAGTGTGAAATCGACCAAGAAGAGAGAAAAGAGAACGTTTTTGTTTTTGATAGTACAACAGTATCCTTTACATCAAAAGGGTTTTGTGTACAACAATGAATCAAGGTTCACGCGAGTTTCAGTCAAATTGATTGATAATTCAAAAGTGACCGGACGTTCATGGTTTTTCTCTTGGAGGATATTTGTAACTAACAAAGAAAAGATTTTGCTTTGTCTCCATCCTCAGGTATAAAATAAAAAGTAAGGGACCCCACACTCTAAGGTGATTCACGTTCGTGATTGGATTGGAAGATCTTGCGGAATCAATTCGGCGCTTGTTCAATCGTCATGAGAAAAAGGTACAATACTTTTATATACGTCAATTAATCTAGAGTTGAGGTTCTCGTTGCATAAAGGGATTTTTTTTATACGCAAACCCTAATTTCGTTTTTATCAAGCTTCCGTTGCGTTTTGAACCCGTTTTTCCCTACAGTTGGTATCAGAGCCTGGTTGTACCTCTTGATTAATGGATGTATGTGTTCCTGAATCTTTTTCTTTTATTGTAGTAATGCATGTTTTAGAAAGAGATGGCACTCTAGGTATTCACATATATATTTACATTGGAATGTATGGTTATATATATGTTTTATATGTGGTTTGTTATTGATCAATTTTGGTCCTAGAATTTCAATGTAATTTTGTTTTGGGATTGTAACAAGAAGGGTGGTCTATCATCACCATAATTTCCTTCTTGGTAGTTGCTAAGTTTTTTTTATTTTGTTGTTGTAATAAAAAAAAACTGCAGTATTTTATTATTTAAATTCTTCTGTAATACATTCAAGTATCGAAGACTCGAAGGTTTGAAGAATTAGGAGCAACCGGAACAAGTTTGGGACCATACGAGCCGTAACAACAAACGTGCGTGCGAAGAGCCCGCAACCACGTTTGTTGTGGCATGGGCTGCGCACGGCAGCCCTTTTGGTAGCCATGGGCTGTGCATGGCAACCCTTTATGGGTTTACAACATGTGCACGCCCATGGGCAAGGGCGAAGGGTGAGCACGCCCATGGGAGGTGGTCGAGGAAGTCCGAACGACGAATGTCGCTTGAAGACTTGTTCGCCAAGAAAGGAGTTCTTGTATTCCAAGATATATGTAATTTACTTGTTTTTCTAGGATGGACCAAAATTGTAGCTATTTATACTTTATGTAAATATTGCAATGTTTGTCATTGTTTGATAACATGTCATATAAAATAGGAGTGCCACTCATATATCTCTTTTGGTATGAACATGCATTGAATGGTTTAAGTATCTAAATTGGCATATAGATAACTTGGTAAATCATTATTTGGAATTCGATCACACGCCTTAAACAATTGAGTGGGAAAAGGTGTTTTTGAACACCTACAGCCTTCAAGTTTAGTTGAGCTTTATGTTTCGTGAATAACCTCCCAAGAGGTATTCATGAATGGAATTTAGCAAGATACTTACTGACAAGGATAAACTAGACAATTAGCCCAAACGATATCTACTCCCAAATGAGGGATATTCGTGAGGAATTATGTTGAAGGTCGATAATTTGGTAACACACTCAATGTGAGTTTATTAATATCCTCCCAAGAGTTCTTGTTAATAAATTCACAAGGCTAAAATTAAAAACGTTGGTTGTTATGTTAACAATTAGGTGGGACCTAGTCCAACTAGTAAATTTTGCGAACTCCCAAATGAGGCGTGATATTTATGGGTATTGGATCACCGTTGAATTTTTACGATTGAGTTATTTCATTTAATTCGAGATAAATATTCAAAAGTGCTTAATCATGATTATTTACTTATATATTTTTTGTTATTGTTCAGAAATCATGACCCCATCCCTAATCAAAATCCTTAAAAACAATACTTTAACTGGTGATAATTATGTCACATGGAAAAGGAAAATTGGGCTTCTATTGCAATCTGAAAAGCATAAGTTCGTTCTGTCCACTCCTAAACCACCTACTCCTACTAATGAATCTACTCAAGAGCAAAGAGATAAGTATCAACAGTGGGAGTCTTTTGATGAGATGGCTAAATGTTACATTATGGCCATCATCTCCGACGTGTTGCAACAACAACATGAAGGAATAGAGACTGCTGCCGATATAATGATATCTCTAAAGGAGATGTTTGCTATGAGGTCTAAGACTACTAAGAGAGAGGCAGTGACTGCTTTTATGAATCTTAGGATGAAACCTGGACAGGCTGTGAAAGATCACACGATGAAAGTCATAGCACATCTCAACATTGCTGAACTGAATGGTGCTGATATAGATGGTGAGACCAAAATTGACATGATTGTCAACTCACTGTCAGATTCTTTTGATCAATTCAAGTTGGACTACACCTTGAATAATATGGAATACACCTTGTAAGGCCTAATGCAAGATGTTCAAAGCGCGGAAAAGATCCTTGTGAAAGGCAAGGGTCAAGAGATTCATACCGTTGGTAAAGTTGCTACTGTTAAGACCCATAAGAAGGTCAAGAAACAACCGAAGAAAAAGTAACTAGGACCTACAAAGAAGGAGATAAAGAAAGTAACCAAGATCAAAGGAAAGTGTTTCCATTGTGGTGAAAAAGGACATTGGAAAAGAAATTGCCCAAAGTCTCAAGACAAAAAGGAAGAAGGTAATATTAATTATCTTGAAACATGTTTTTTTAGCGGATTCTATGGATTCTTGGATCAAAGACTCCGACGCCACTAATCATGTTTGTTTTTCCTTACAGAAGTTCAAGGAAAGGAGAAGGCATAATGTGAACGAATTCAACTTGCGTTTAGGCAATTGAGCGTTGGTGTCTGCTAGTTCAGTGGGAGATATTAGAATTAGTTTAGATTCTTATATGCATTTAGATTTAATAGACGTGTACTATGTACCTCAATTCAAGAGGAATTTAATTTCAGTTTTTTGTTTAAATAAATTTGGTTATTCGGTTACTTTTAATAAAACTTTTTTTTTAGTAAGAATGACAAAATTATTTGCAAATGTACATTGGAAAATGGATTATTCTATTTGCATGGGAATATCTCTCACTTGTTAGACATGGAATCAATGGAACCTAATCATAAAAGAGTAAAATTATCAAAAGATGAAACCTACCTATGGCATTTGCGCTTAGGTCATATCAACCTTAATAGGATTAAAAGATTGGTATGTGACGGACCTCTAAGTGACTTAAAGGTTGATGATCTACCAACTTGTGTATCTTGTTTGGAAGGTAAAATGACCAAAAGGTCATTTACGACCAAAGGCACAAGAGCTATTGAATGTTTAGGATTGGTACACACTGATGTGTGTGGACCTACGAGCATTCAACCTAGAGGTGGATATGAGTACTTCATCACTTTCACAGATGATCACTCAAGATTTGGCTATGTGTATCTCATGAGACATAAGTTGGATTCTTTTGATATGTTCAAAGCATTTAAAGCTGAAGTAGAAAATCATTTTGAGAAACGCATAAAAATCTTGAGGTCCGATCGTGGTGGAGAATATCTATCTGGTGAGTTTCAGCAATATCTTATTGATAATGGAATAATTTCTCAGTTTTCTGCACCAGGCACACCTCAACAAAATGGGGTGGTAGAAAGGAGAAATATAACTCTTTTGGATATGGTTAGGTCTATGTTGAGTTATTCAACGCTCCCTAGTTCTTTTTGGGGATATGCTTTACAAACTGCTATGTATATTCTAAACGATGTACCATCTAAGTTGGTTTTTTTAAACACCGCATGAGTTGTGGACCTAGCGAAAGCCTAGTTTACAACACTTAAGGATATTTGGATGTCCTGCACACATGTTAAAAGGAAAGACAAAAGATGGAGTCCCGTTCAGAAACATGCATATTTGTAGAGTATCCAAAAAGAACAAAAGGATATTATTTTTATAGTCCTTCAGATCTTAAAGTATTTGTTTCGAAAAATGCCAAATTTCTAGAAGAGGACTATATGAATAATTTTGTGCCTAAAAGTAGAATTTTCCTAAATGAGCTTTTAGAAGATACAATTCCACAAGAGGTTTCGCAACCAAGCCCAATTGTAAGTTCCGTACGAACACTAGATCAACATTCTACCACACCTCGTCATAGTGGAAGGGTTGTTAGACAATCCGAGAGATACATCGGTCTATGAGAATCTGTAGAGAATCTTTCAGATGACGATGATCCCTATACGTACAAGGAAGCAATGGAAGATGTTCATTGTCGCCATTGGCAAAAGGCAATGCAATCCGAAATTGATTCTATGTTTAAAAACAAAGTCTGGTCTCTTGTAGACTTGCCTAAAAGGATATAACCCATCGGGTGCAAGTGGGTATACAAGAGGAAAAGAGGAATGGATGGTAAGGTGGAAACCTTTAAAGCTAGATTGGTAGCTAAAGGTTATACATAGAAGGAAGGTATCGATTATGAAGAAACCTTCTCTCATGTGGCCATGCTTAAGTCAATTAGGATGCTCTTATCCATTGGGGCATCTCTAGACCTAGAGATTCGGTAAATGGACGTCAAGACAACTTTCCTTAATGGAAGTCTTGATGAAAGCATCTATATGATGCAACCAGAAGGATTAATTGAAAATGGCCAAGAGGAAAGGGTATGCAAGTTGCAAAGATCCATATATGGATTGAAGCAAGCATCCAGATCCTAGAACATAAGGTTCGATCAAGCTGTAAAATGTTTTGGATTTAATCGAAACCTTGATGAACCTTGTGTATACAAAAGGATTAAAGGCGATAAGTTGGTTTTCTTAGTTCTTTACGTTGATGATATACTACTCATCGGAAATGATGTAGGTGTATTGACATCAATAAAAGAATGGTTAGCAAAACAATTTGATATGAAGGACTTAGGAGAAGCAAGTTATGTTATTGGTATCCAAGTCATAAGGGATAGAAAGAATAGAACAATTGCACTATCCCAAGCTTCATACATAGATAAAATCTTGTCTAGGTTTTCCGTGAAAGATTCCAAGAAAGGTATTTTACCTTTCAGACATGGAATCAAACTTTCTAAGGAATAAGTTCCTAAGAATGAGCATGAAGAGAAATTTATGAGAAGGATTCCATATGCTTCGGCAGTAAGAAGTCTCATGTACGTAATGCTCTGTACTAGACCAGATATTTGTTTTGTTGTAGGCATAGTTAGCAGGTTTCAATCGAAGCCTGGTCCTGATCACTGGACGACAGTCAAGCATATTTTCAATTATCTTAGGAGAACAAGAGATTATATTCTTGTATACTCTGGAGGGGATTTAATTCCTGTTGGGTATACAGATTATGATTTTCAGTCAGATTCTGACTCCACGAGATCAACATCAGGATTTGTGTTTACTATTAGAGGATGGGTAGTTATATAGAGGAGTATCAATCAATCTTGTATTGTCGATTCCACCATGGAAGCCGAGTATGTTGCCGCATGCAAGGCTGCTAAAGAGGCTATCTGACTCCGCCAATTCCTGATCAACTTGGAAGTGGTTCCTGATGCGAATAAGCAGATAACTATCTATTGTGACAATAGTGGAGCAGTGGCTAATTCGAGAGAACCAAGAAGTCATAAGAGAGGGAAACACATTGAAAGAAAGTATCATTTTCTAAGGGAAATTGTGCATAGGAGTGACGTGACGATTACCAAAATCGCGTCAGCAAAAAATCTAGCGGATCCCTTTACAAAGGCTCTTCCTCAAAAGAGTTTTGATGGGCATCTAGAGAATATGGGGATGAGAGATATGACACATTTGCTATAGAGCAAGTGGGAGATTGTTAAAATTATGCTCAACAGCAAGAGTGTATTATGGTAATGAATAATATTTTCATATGAATAAAGTGATTTCTAGTTTAACAAATCTTATAGCTTTTATAGTTTAATTATCATAATTGTCAAAAGTAAATAATCATAAGGTCAAAAGACTATGAGAAAAGAATAATTGTTCATACATCTAGATATTTATAAGGTATACACAATTCTTTAGTTAGTCTTGAATAATATTCACAACTTAAGGTAGAAAGTTGGACGACTTTATCTCGTCAAAGTTGTAGATTCTTCTGCTAGCATTTAAATGGGATCAAATGTGTTATGATGAGTCTAAAATCATCAAAGTGTGGTGCCTTTGGGTAAAAGAATCTAGTGCACTGGGTGCATTGAATAGGATCAAAATGAAATACTTTATCTAGAACCGTCAATGGATACAAGTTTTCATTTTAAGACAATCGGAGAGTCTATCTCAATCCTGAGATAAATGATGGACTTATGGTTGCAAGTTTTACCATTTGAGCTATCAATGAGTACGATTATATAGCATAGTCTATCCTCGATAGTTTGGTGGTATTCATTTGTTAATCGATAGAGGACTTCATTTATAGATATGGACATCGTGGCTTCATTTATTGAATGAGAGTAGAATACCATCATATGGATGTTTTGAGGTATTGGATATTAAATCTTAACGTTAAGTTTTCAATAGTGTCTATTGAAACATGGCTTCTGGACAAGTCAAAATATCCAAGTTTAAAATGTGGTCATATGAGTAAATATAGTAACTTGGAGAGCTATAGGCGGTCTATGAGCTCTTGGCAATTACTGGTATTCTTCACGAGGATACACTTTTCTCCAATAAGGTTGTCTAGGGTATGAGTGAGTGAAATCAACTTATTCTATCTTTATTTAAGTGTTCAATTTTAGTACTTTAGTGGAATGAACTAAAATTATATAGATCGGACCTAAGTGAATCATTTATTGATTGTGATTGGGTTGTGTCTATTTGAACTTAAATTTATATAGCCTGCCAAGATCCCCAATCCACACGAACTTGCATGGGTCACTTGATATACTTTACCGGACCAATTTAGAGGTCCATTTAGAATTGTATTAAGACATGTGAACTTGTTTTTTTTTTGTAAGAATAGGTCTAGTTCACATGTGGACATTTTATTAAGGTCTAATGGATTTAATGAAATAAGAAAAATAATATATGGCCCATATATATGTGTTGGGTGGCAAGGCTATTTAGAATAGCTTAATTATATTATTTTTATTTTATTATTTAATTAAATAGAAATTAATTAATTTATTGATTAATTAATTATTTAATTAAAAGTCAAAATATTTTTCCTAGTAGGAGATGGTCTCCTAAAACTATACTATTGTTGGTAGTATAGTTAATGTTAAAGACTATATTTGATAAGTAGATAAATGAAAGGAATTATTTATCTAATCAAATTAGGAAGTCTTTAATATGGTTACAAACACACTATTGAGTTGGATTAGGAGTCTTGATGTAGGATAGAATTCCTTTCTGAAAAGGATTCTTAACCACCAAGTAATTCTACCTAAGGAAAAGATTCTTAACAACCAAGTAAATCCTTCTTAGGAAAAGAACTAAGTCTCCTAATTATATTGAGTGAAATTTCGGCCAGCTATGTATATATATGAGGAGGATAGAATTCCTTTTAAAAAATAATTCTTAACTACCAAATAAATCCACCTAAGGAAAGGATTCTTTCCAACCAAGTAAATCCTTCTTAGGAGAGGACTTATGACCCTATATATAGGTTTGGAAATTTCGGCCTGCTCTAATTTTTTTTATGAGAGGAATTTGGTCATTCTAAGCAATATTCAAGAAGAGAATTTGGCCTAGCAAGAGAGAATTTTGAGGGAGAAAAATTTGTTTTTTACTCTGGACAAAATTCGACCAACTCATAGAGATAGTGTGAATTCGGCCAAGAAGAGAGAAAAAGAGAACGTTTTTGTTTTCGATATTACACTAGTATCCTTTACATAAAAAGGGTTTTGTGTACAACATTGAATCAAGGTTCACGAGAGTTTCAATCAAATTGATTGATAATTCAAAAGTGACCGAACGTTCTTTTTTTTTCTTTTGGAGGATATTTGTTACTAACAAATAAATGATTTTGCTTTGTCTTCATCCTCAGGTATACAATAAAAAGTAAGGGAGCCCGCACTCCAAGGTGATTTACGTTCGTTATTGGACTGGAAGATCTTACGGAATCAATTCGGAGCTTGTTCAATCGTCACGAGAAAAAGGTACGATACTTTTATATACGTCAATTAATCTAGGGTTAAGGTTCTCGTTGCATAAAGGGATTTTTATTTATTTATGCGCAAACCCTAATTTCGTTTTTATCATGCTTCCGTTGCATTTTGAACCTGCTTTTCCCTACATTAGAAAGATAAGTGTGGAGTATAGTAACTTGGGCAAGATTTTTTTAAAAAAAAAAAAAAATAGGTGACGGTGAATTCATGCTAATCGATCAGTAGGTAGGTGAAGATGTCTGTATTTTTCTAGTCGACAAGTGGATGCAATCTTTCCTCTCTAGAGAGAGTTTTGTCGTATTTATAGGTCCCAATTCTTACTATCCATTCTCGAAAATTTGGTCAATCAATTAGCAATCATAAGGACACTGATTTGGCATTGATGGACTCCATATTTTTGTTCGGGAATTTTCCCTTGGATCAAGTAAATAGCTTCCATTTTGATAGGATTTGATAAAGTTGACTTTTTTCGTTAAAGAAGCTTATGAATGGTGGGAGAAGTCAACTTTTTCTTCTTTTAGATAGAGGACACTACAGGCTTCGTCCTATTAGACATGGTCTTGTTCTAGGATGGCTCCTTGGTGTACCAGTTCCTTCTTCCTAGGAGATTTTTCCCTCGACATGTTGGAGCCTTCCTGCTGTATCAAGGAACCATGCACTGTAATACCAAGGATTTTTGGATCGTGGTATCTGTAGAAACTGGATTTACATTGTGCAACAACAGCAGGTTTTAAAATTTTTATGCAACTTGTAAATCATATACAATATACAAGAATATATAAGAATATATATATATATATATATATATGGACTTAGATCATACCCTTCAAGCTAACTCCTTCGTTTCTTTAAGCTTTATTCCGATTACGATCCACCAAGTCTTCCTCTCTATGTCCCATGATCCGATAACTGTGTGTGGGCACATTACGATCTTCCAGGAATTAATAGGAGGATGAAAAGTCTTGAAGAATAGAACTCCTTCTTTTCTTCTTGGCAAATTCAGCAACCAAAAGCAAGAATATTTTTTCTTCTTTAGCCGAAATCTTCCTAGACTTTCTTGTGTTTTACTTTTTTTTTTGGTTCGAAGGATCACAATTAGTCTCTTGTATCCTTGTTATGTATATATATATATATATATATATATATATATATATATATATATATATATTAAAACTATATACAAATCCTTTTCCAAATATATTTGCATATATTAAAATATATTAGTATTTAAGTGTCCAAGGTAAAATAGAAAACTAACTCCCACATAACCATTGTTGACTTAAACTTAAATACTAGACCTAAGTAAGAATAAAATCATCTAATTATTTTAATATTTGTCTCAGTCTTGGCAACCTCTAATTAATAATTAATTCATAATTCATAATAATTAATTCGTTAATTAAATACTCTAATTATCTAATTAACTAAATTATTAATATATTAATTAAATAATCTCATTATTTAATTAATTCTTGAATAAATACGCGTCACTTTCGTGACACAAATAATTGGACAATCCAACTAATTAATCGTGACCCTTGTTACCTTTAATCAATCAAGCTAGCAAGGGAACTAATGGACCCATTGTTTTGAGCTCCAATAATACTTAGAAATGATTAATTAAATTCTTTAATTAATATTTCCTGATTATTAACATCGGAGTTATTCCACTAAAAATCTGAGGTTGCACTCTCGGAACTGTAGATATATTACAAAAACAGAAATTACAGTTGCCCATCGATATAGCTATTACATATGGTACAATCCTGCACAAGAAGTTCATAATTAGAGCTAGGTCATAAAGTCTGTTATACCCATTATGCACCATTTATTCTCTAACGAACAATAAATCCTAATTTCCTTTACAAAAGAAAGAGATGACTCATATTGTTCAAGCCCTGAATCAACCCTTAAAGGAACTACCATATACTCCTTATAATAAGGAGTGGATTCCACTATTGTGCACGAACCTTTCCAGCCACAAGCCAAACCGTGACTCCAACATACGATGTTATTAACTGGGAATGCAACTCCGATCTCACCCATTGTATATCCATGATATATTAAAAAACATGACCTAACCTGAAGGAGTCGATAAGACACTCAAGATTAACATTACTTATATAAAGCCATCATTTGTTGATATATGAATCTCATCTTATAATGGATCTTGGTGAGAGATTGATATAGATCATGGTCCAGTCATATATGATCACATCATATAAGGTGTCTCCATTCTCATATCAACATATGAATAGTCTAGGTTAATACAACTGTACATTATGGAATTGATCGCAATTGTATATTCTCCACAAATAATGTATCCAACTCTACTTGCAATCTACGGGCTCTTTAGATTACTCATCTCAAATTGAATACCTCTGTATATGACACTCATATACTCAGTTAGAGATTACATTCTTCAATCTTGGATGTTAAGTACACATTATATAAATGTATGAGATAGGTATATAGAATGAGTAAACGATTTCTTTAATTAATGTTTCATTCACATTTACAAATTACAAGCTTTAGAGCATAAACCCCAACAATCTCCCACTTGCACTAAAGCAGGTGAGATATATCTCGTAACCCTAGACCTTCTAGGTGACCTTCAAACATTTTAGCCATCAAGGTCTTTGTAAATCGATCAGCATGATTCTCCAACGATGCTATCTTGGTCACGGTCACATCCCCTGTCTACACTATCTCTCTGATAAGATGATATTTCCTCTCTTCCCTCTATTGTGGCTTCTTGGTTCTTTGGAATTATCAATAACACCACTATTATAACAATAAAGTGTGATGGGCTTATCCAGATCTAGAACAACTTCCAGATCAGTCAAGAACTTATGGAGCCAAACAGCCTTTTCAATTACTTCATAATATGCTACATATTCGGTTTCCATGGTGGAGTCAGCAATAGATGATTGTTTAACACTTATCCATACTATGGCTTCACCACCAAGGGTAAATCTAGATATGGATTTTCTTCAATCACTATCTGATTGATAATCAGAGTCTGTATATCCTAACAGGATCAAATCTTATTGTAAATATACTTGCATATAATTTCGTGTTCTATGTAGATACTTGAGAATGACTTTTACTGCAGCCTAACGATCCAATCCTAGGTTGGACTGAAGCCTACTAGTTATTCCCATTACAAAGCAGATGTCAGGTCTGCATAACATAGCATACATAAGACTACCTACTATAGAAATGTTAGGTTTTTGAGTCTTGTGTTGACTTACGTTATTGAAAAATTCTAAGTAACACGACAAGTCATCAAAAGACCAGGGTCAGGAATGCCACATCACTAGAGGCTTGATCAAGTTAAGTCAACATAAGGGGGACCAAGTGAACCCGATCGTCCCTCCCTGTATAGATGACAATGATGATCGGGTTTGAAAATCGAGTTCTCAAGATGGTTAAGACTAGGGTAAGGTTGAGCTACCGATCGGAAGCAAATGATCGGAAGCAAACGATCGGACGCGCGACACATAGATTAACACCCAAATTCAATAAGATCACGACTCAAACACGTAGTAAGAAGAGTCCAACTTGAACAAGGTTTCTAGAAGCCCACTCTGATAAGGAAATAAGCTTCCTCATAAACACAAAAGTGTGGATTAAACAAGGGATTCAATACGATCAAGACACGATCAACGTTAAACAAGGAAAAGGGACAACACAACTCCAATAAGTTAGAATTTCATTGAATCACAGGAACTTTCCTTACTTGTGCATCAAGAATTAGGGTTCTATGCATGTATAAAAAGACAGAAAAACACCCAAAAGAGGTGAACGCAATTTTTAGCAAAAAAGCAAGAGCAAAAGCGTATGTAATCTTTTATTCTTCGTATAGTGGATTTCTGCTGCTGCAATTGGCAACCGTAGACGTTTCCCCGCATTGGAGTTTTACCATATAAAACTCTGCGACTTGTTTATCTTCTAATTTTTTTCTTTGTGCTTGATTATCGGTTTGCTTTAATTGTGTGACAGTGGATTGATCTAAAAATCACCGTCAAAAGCTATGCTTGAGGGTAAACCTCTGACAATATTTTGTTTACGTAATTAATTACGAGGAAAATTGGCAAAAAGCCGTATCATGGACACCTGTAAACACATGAGACGAATGATCAGAACCTTATGGATGTCGTTGCTATAAGAGGGGACCTTCTCGTCATGACCCCGCCATCCATTAGGCCTGAAATCATTACTACTACAGGTGCGACCGCTGGCATCTCACCAGAAGCATTCAAACAGATCATGGAATCTTTGTGAAAGGTCATTGAAGATACTGCTAAGTAAGGAATAAGCATATCAGCCACGGCTAACCTAAGTTCGTAGTACCAGTGTTCCACACTAATCGTGACCCAGGGCCCAAAGATACGTTCTGAGATAGTAGCGATCACCCTAGAAACCTAGAAGGAATGAGGCGGAGTACCACAAAAGGAGGGGGAATTCACATATGAGAAGTGACCAAGAAGTCAGGGGAACAAGGCAACAACGAGAATCTAGTTTACAAAAGATGTGAAAAGACACAATGGAGCAGAAACTTACCCCAAAAACAGACATAAGAATGATGACCAAAAGAAAAGACACCCCTCGCATTAAAGTGATGATGAAATGGCCCCTAGAAGGTACTGAGAGCCAACCCAGGTGACCAAACGTGACCCTTAGGGCACTAAGGTCAGCGGGGGGCGGGGAACGGAGGGCGGGGGGAGGTTTCCAGGGTCCAATATGGGATGATAATCCATCGGAGATACAACGAACATGGAGAGCCAGAGAAGGATCGAGAAATTCTGCTTAGATGGATAGAAGCCCTCGAATGAAGGCAAAGTTCAGGAAGCCCTCTGATTGGGAACTCTGGAAGCCTGTTCACTAACTCAATAAGATAGGCCCACTTCTCGAAGAAGTTAAGAATGCCATATGTGGAACAATTCAAGGCTAACACCGACCCATAAGAGCATGTCAGGAGGTATCAAAGTGCTATGGTGCAATATGACTATGATGACGCCCTCATGTTCCGCATGTTTCCACAAACATTGGGAGATCAGGTGTCGAGATGGTTTAGAGGGTTGCCTGTGAAATTCTGTTGGAAACTTCGAGGAGCTTGTGCAAGCATTCATCAGACAGTTCATAAAGAATATTCAGCGAAGGAAATCTATATCAATCCTATCAACTTTAAAGCAAAGGAAGGATGAGAAGTTGAAAGACTACCTGACCAAATTTTCACAAGAGGTGTTAGAAGTTCAAGATTCCACTGATGATGCGGTGGTATATGCTTTCGTCAATAGTTTACAACACAACCATCTGACCTTAAGCCTAAGGCAAAAGGGACTGACCACGCACGCCAGCATGGTGGACCATGTCTGAAGGAACGCTATGGCGGAGGAAGAATATTTAGCTCATGGCAGAGAGCTTATACACAAGGGTCGACCCAAAAATAACCAGAAGAGTAAAAACGATAGCTCAAAGAATGGCAACAAAAGGGAGCAAAAAGGTAACGAGGTGAGAGGAAATGATGGGCGAAAGGAGGATGATAAAGATACCATGCAGTTCAAAAGGTAGTACACTAAGTATGCTCCGCTGGTCCGAGGGCAGGAGGAAATTCTTAACGTGACAGAATAAAATAATATGTACAAGAAATCCCTAAGCAAGTCAAGTTTTGCCAGAAAAGATACCACCAAGTACTGCAGGTCTCACTAGAAAAAAAAGTCTTTAAACTTCTAAGTGCTACCAGTTGAGGGATTATATCGAGAAGCCGTTTTGAGAAGGACACCTTAAGGATGTGATCCTCGGGAATGGAGATGATCATAGTAAGAATGCAGTGATAGATGAGCCAGATAGAGGCCAGAGGAGTCCAAGTAGGGATCCAGGCAATGAAACAATCATCACCATCTTTGGCGGCCCACACATTAGGAGTAGTAGTAAGGAAAGAATGTCTGAAGTTAGAGAATCCACGGGTGGCCAAGAAAACATTGAGGGTGAATTTGTTAGGACCCGATCAAAAGAAGCTCACACAAGGTTGGGACACTATAATTTTCACAGAACCAAATACGCATGCGTTAGAAGTCATACCGAATGATACAATTATGGTATCAGTTTGTATAGGCCATATAGAAGTAAGAAGGGTTCTCATCAACATTGGAAGCTCGATAGATATTCTTAGTGTGGAAGTGTTCGACCAACTCGGGCTGTAAAGAAGAGACCTCAAACCACTTGAAGTCCCACTTAGAGGCTTTAGAGGGGCGGAGGTGAGGTCGCTTAGGACGGTGAAGCTGTCCGTAGAGATTGGAAACTCTCCATGTACCAAGAAAGTATTACAATATTATGTAATTGTGAGTGTTGAGAATTAGCCATACAACGCCTTACTGGGCCGACCCTTCTTAAACAAAACAAAAGTTGTGACTACGACTTATGTGTTAATGGTTAAATTACCAATAGAGGTAGGAATAGAAGTCATGAAAAGTTCACAACAGTGGGCATGAAAGGCAAATTTATCCGTATACAGGGAGAAAGCAGAGTCGGGAGTAATGCAAGTGTACACTCTCGAGGAGTACGAAAGCCAGAAGATGTATGACATGGAAATCAGAGCAAAAACTCTAACTTGGTTCGACTAGAACCCAAGGAAGATACCTTCGGAAGATGGGAAAAGCTAGGAAGATGAACCGACAATAGTGGTAACCATCGATGACAACAATCTTGAGAAGACTGTAAGGCTCAAAGCTCGGTTGACGGAGTAATTGTGAAATGAGATAGCTAGACTATTAAAAGAATATGGAGACATATTTGCATGGAAACATGAGCATATGTCAAAAATTGACCTGAAGATAATTTTGCACGTCTTAGCAGTTGACCCGACCGCAAGCCGGTTGTCCTGAAAAGGAGGTGATTCAATCCAGAGAGAATCCAGGAGATCAAAGACGAAGTAGAGAAGCAGTTGGCCACAGGATCAATAAGGGAGGCAAAATACCCAGAATGGGTAGCCAATGTGGTGCTGGTAAAAAAGAAGAATGGCAAGTGGAAGATGTGTGTGGATTTCACAGACCTCTATAAAACATGCCTAAATGACAGTTTCGTCATACCTCAAATCGATCAGTTAGTGGATGCGACGGCCGGTCACGAATTATTGAGTTTTATAGATGCATGCTCAGGATATAACCAGATCTGGATGTTCCAACCTGACCAGGATAAGGCATCCTTTACTACTGACCAGAGTTTGTATTGCTACAAAGTCATGCCTTTTGGTCTTAAAAATGCAGGAGCAACCTACTAGAGAATGGTGAACAAGATGTTCGCCTGAAAGATTAAAAGGAACATGGAAGTATATGTGGACGATATGCTGACTAAGAGCATAATGTCAGGAGAGCATGTAGCAGACCTCAGAAAACGTTTGAAGTGCTACAAAAATACGGCATGAAGAATAATCCAAAAAAGTGTGTTTTTTGGGTGCCATCTGGAAGGTTATTAAGCTTCCAAGTCAAACATATGAGATCCCCAAGGACATTGAAGGAAATTTAAAGACTGACAGGGTGCTTAGAATCTCTGAACCTATTCATCAACAAGTTAACAGATAAATGTCTTCCCTTTTTCAAAGCAATCAAGAAAGGGAAAAGGGTAGAATGCAGCACCGAATACGAACAGACGTTTAGAAAGATAAAGGAATATCTGGGGAAAGCCTTAATACTGTCTAAACCCCTTAAAGGAAAAGTACTCTACTTATACCTATTAGTAACGCTTGTAGTGATATGATCATTGCTAGTTAGACTGGATGAAGGCATACAAAAATCGGTGTTATATGCCAGCAAAACATTGTTACCATAAGAAACGAGGTACTCCCTAGCAGCGTAGATGGCACTGGCACTGGTGACTGCAACTAGTAAGCTAAGATCGTATTTTGAAATGCATAGGATCGAGGCTTACACAGGTAACCCCTTGAAGCAAATTCTGTCGAAGCCTAAAGTGTCTGGAAGATTAACAAAATGAGCCATGGAATTGAGCGAATTTAAGATGGTATACTTGCCAAGGGCTACAATAAAAGGGCAAGATGTGGTCGACCTAATCACAGAATTTACCGAACCAAATAGTAAGGTGGTCAGGATACTGAAAGAGTGAGGAATTAGCATGGAAGCTACACATAGACGTGTCATCAAACAAACATGGTAGCGGGGCCGGGATAGTCATATCCACCCTAGAAGAAGATCAAGCAGAGTGTGCCTTACATTTTGACTTCAAAGCCACCAACAACATGGCCGAATATGAGGCACTCTTGGCAGGGCTCAGAGTCTACACAACCTTGGGAGTAGACGAGCTAGAAATATTCAACGACTCCTAGGTGGTTATTAATCAAATATTGGACAAATATCAGGCAAATGATGGTAACATGGCCGCATATTTGAGGTTAGCTAAAGTATTATTAAAAAGATTCAAGACATACAGAATCACCCACATCCCTAGGGAGAAGAATAAAAAATTAGACGCTCTGTCGAAATTAGCATCGACCACCATCGGTGTGCATCCAAAAACGATCTCAGTCGCCCATCTCAAAAGGTCAGGCATTGAGGACCAAGAAGAGGTGTTGGAAGTTAAAGTGGAAGTGGTTAAAGGAGGTCAAATCACCTGGATGACCCCGATCAGGGAATACCTGGAAATGGGAACGCTTCCAACAGAAGCAACTGAAGTAAAATGTCTCAGGTACAAAGCTGCAAGGTATTCAATGGTCGATGGGGGAGCTGTACAAGAGAGGATTCTCGAAAGCCTTGTAGAGATGTGTCTGCCAAATGGAAGGCAGACAGATACTAGAAAGCGTCCATAGGAGAGTCTGTGGAAATCACTCAAGAGGAAAAAGCTTGGAACACAAAACTCTCAAGCAAGGAATCTATTGGCCAACCTTATTCCAGAACGCTCAGGCTATCACCGAACAATGTGGGAGTTATCAAAGGGTAGCCAATGACATAAAGAAGCCTCCTGAACAACTGAAGAGCTTGTCATCACCTTGACTGTTCGCCATGTGGGGACTGGATCTGATCGGCCCAATACCAGCTGCAACCAAAGGTGGGACAAAGCACACAATTGTGGTTGTAAATTACTTCACCAAATGGGTCGAGGCAAAGGCACTGGTACATTTAAATGAAGCCAATATGACGCATTTTGTCAAGAGGAACATCAACTACCGATTTGGAATCCCAGACACGATAATTTCAGACATAGGGACCCAATTTGATAGTGACAATTTCAGGAGCATGTGTCAAGATTTTGACATAAGGATTATTATGAAACACCAGCACACCCACCGACCAACGGTCAGACTGAAGCAGTGAACAAGATAGTCAAGTACACCTTGAAGACAAAACTAGATGCCAAAAAAGGGAACTGGGTAGACAAGTTGCACTAGGTTCTATGGGCCTATCGGTCTATAAATAGAACCTCAAAAGAGAGACCCCTTACTCATTGTCGTTAGGGATAGAGGCGGTGATCCCAGTCGAGGTCATTCATAACTCGCCCAAGGTGTATATCTTCCACCCCTAGTTGAACGATGGGATGATGAGACAAAACTTAGATGAATTGGAAGAAAAAAAAGAAATGTTAAAGATCAAGACCGCAGCCTACCAGCAAAGGGTCGCCAGATACTGTAACTCGCATGTCTGAATCAAGAGATTCTAGCTTGGAGATCTCGTTCTAAAATGGGTGTCACCCAATACAAGAGATAAGTCAATAGGAGCTTTAGCAGATAAATGGGAATGCCCGTACAAGGTGGTCGGATTGGCTGGACACGGGGCGTACCACCTTGCCTGATCAGAAGAAAGCGAGTTACCCAGATCTTGCAACTCCCGAGACCTAAAATTGTTTTACCCCTAAGAGTCCCTTAATTCTTCTTCTTTTTTCTTACTTCTTTAGAAATTAATTTCATCTTGTTTATTGATTATCTTATGTTCTTCTTCAGCATTCAATAAAAGCCCCTTCGTGGGAATGGTTTTAGAAGTAAAAAATAGTGTTAAAAAAACTATTGCTTTTGAGCACAAAAGCAATCTCGAGGCATTTAGAAACTGCTTTGTGCTAGGTGAGAACACCTAAGACGCCCAGTGAGGGGACTGAAAATGTATGTCATAAAGACAGCGTATAATCACCGAAACTAACTGGGTGCAATAAAGCACTGTTAGGGCGCCTTGATGAGATACGCCAAGAGCTGAACAAGGGATAAATATTCTTACTTATAGACAGACGCGGTTAAGGCACTTGTTGAGTCAGTAAAATACAAGATACCCTGTTGCAGCGAATCTTGCTCGATAGACTATTGGGAGACGTCCCAATGACCTAGTTGTCAGATAAAAGACAAGAGTCTATGAACTAGATACCATGCAAATGGATGAAAGAACACTTCATGATGTAACAACAGTATAATGGTCGGGGATAAAACAACCGATGGGCAGATCCGAGTGACTCTCCTAACCCTAGGCAAGACCCCTTACAAGCTCTGCCACATGGAGTTACTTGGCCAAAGTCAGGATCATAGACTCAGTGCAATTTGGGTTAGTATAATATCCTGGTCAAGGTTAAAGGAACTGCGAAAGAAGATATGATCATAACAAAATTGATTAAGTAAGATGTGGCCCAACTCATACAAGTCCTTTGATGGTTATAATTAATCACAAAGCATTCAGAAGTAGTAAGCAAATTTTCTTTCATTAAGGAAATATGTGATTACAAAATTGATATTACAAAAGTAATAAAAAGGAAGTTTTTAAACATTAGAGGTATTAGATGGACCTCTGGGCCTGGAGCCTCCAGAAGGAGCACTGCCTTCATAATCCTGGCTCGAGTTTTAAAAATCCGGTCTGGTAATAGCATCCTCGGGATCATCATCTATAAAAGAAAAATAGTCAGTGTTTGAAAAATAGCCAACATAGGCACCCTTAGTCAAAAGAATTATTCCCTTCATTGGTATGGAAACCGACTAAATAAGATATCGAAGGAAGCTCCAGACGCATAAGATAAGAGTCCTTCTCGATTGACCGACAGTAAACCCTTAGGTGAATCCTCTAGTTCCTGATGGCCTCTAAGGACTCATCCGTATCCTTCCTGATCGCTTTATCCCATCTACAGTGAGCTTCAATAGAAGACCTCTCTCTAACCCCGAAGAAAACCCGAGCTGTGGTAAGCCCACTCTTAAATTCCCTCGGCATGACAGCGTCAAAAGTTAGGGATCTTTTATAACGATCCCTTTTTTACACCTCGAGACTTGACCCAACTTCATGGTAAAGCACTTCCATGCTAACCTATTGTTGCTCCAAGTCTCTTTACATGAACTCGTAATGCATTCGAGCCTCCTCAGATGCCTATTGCGTTTTAAGCATAGTCTCTTGAGTAGAGGTAAGGGTGTCTTGGGCAAGCCGAGTCTACTCTCAAGCCTCTTTTACCGCCGCTTTAGCCAAAATGACCCTTGACTCAAGCTGAGCGTTCAGTATCTCTGCTCTGGTGACCCTTATCTCTAGTTTAGCATTTCTCGAAGTGAGTTGTTCGAGAGCTGTTTCAGATGCGGAAGCCTTATTCTGGACATTGGCTATTGTCTTTCTTAAGGCAAGCTCGATCGTAGCTTGGGTTTTTAGCTCCTTCTTATAACGTTTGACTTTAGAAGGATTGGCAAACGAAGACTTGAGTGCATCTTTTTTTTTAGCAAGGGCCTTTTTTAGTTGAGGTATCTCCATTGCCTGCCTCTTCTGATCAGCCAAGACCTGAGCCAACTCTTCCATCGTCTGAAAGCAAAGTAAGAGTTAGGGAATCCACGAGGTAGGCAAATGGAAAATAATATAGAGGGAACCTATAAATATTCAATTATTAAAGACCATTCGAACCCATTCAGATGGGCTAACAGCTTTGGCCCCTCTCCAATAGCCATCACCAATATATCCCTTACTAGTTGACAAGGAGCGAAGCATGGAAAGGGGGTCATCTCAAATTCTACTCGAGCGAGGAGACCTAGAAGTTGGAACGTTGAGAGTTATTGATGGAACGGGCCGATCGAAAGAAAAAATGGTCAGGAGCACCCTAAGAAGAGTTGGACTAACCTCGACACCCTAACCAGCCTAAGGGGTAACCCTAGGAGCTTTGCGAACTTGACCTCCACTAACACCATCCTTAGAAAAAGACTCAGGCAGTGCACGAGGGAACTTATCCCCAAGCTGGGCTGTTGGAGCATCTTCGATTAGTTTAAATGCAGCATCAGTCTTCAATTTTGATACCAGATCAAGCGCTTGCTCATTTGTGATGTCTAGCACATTATCGTCTAAAGATAACTCTTCTGAGTCATGCCTCCCTTCATCAGAGTCTGAATCTGTGAAGACTATTTGGAGCTTAACCGAAAACTACATGGGAGCCTTCCCCGAACGATGTATCGAAATACCTAGAGGTGAATGATCAGGCTGAATTTAAGGAAGCGGCGGGCTAGGTGAAGGTATAGCCATAATAGGGACCCTAACTGTCTCATATAGAGGGGGGTGGATGACATTATAACCACCCGATCGCTTTCTTTGATCGCTGTTCCCTCAGAATTAGATCAGTTAAAGTCCCCTAATCTTCATCCTCTTCCTCATCCAAAAGAATGGAAGCAATGGGGGTACCTCATTTATAATCTCCTTTCTTCTACCGATAGCTTTGGGGGCAGAAGATGCCTCGACCACCTTGGCCACCTTACTCCTAAAGGCATTAACATTAGACCTCGTTTCATGAGATTTGCCCCTACTTGGTCCCTCTCAACTCCGCCTATCTCCAGAAGGTTTATCTTGGCTCCATCTCTCCCGAATCGACCTCTCGTGGTCAGATCCCTCAGTAGAAGAATAAACTCGATCGAACCTATCTCTGGAAGATCCCCTCTCATCGCTCAGAGGGGGAGGGCATTACGAATGCTTATCGTAACTTGGTCAGTGGGAACTGATGGAAAGTCATGTCAGATACGTAAATGTGCTCTACCAAGTCATGCTTCGAGGGGAATATGCCCTGAGCCACTTGGTCAGCAGCAGCCTTTCGACTCACCCGATAGAGGTTCTTAGCCTTGTCACCTTGCTCGCTAGTGACAATATATAGTACTGAAAATGAGAATAACACAGGGGACAATGAGTGGAAACAATAATGATATTCCACCATCAGGATAGCTAAAAAAAAAACTTACAGTGTTTAAGCCGAGTAGACACCTCGGGAAAGAGACCCAACTCAATCAACTCTTTTTCTATGTACAGCTTTCAGAAATCTTGGACCTCTGAACAAGTCTATGCCGCCTTAACGACTGTATCAGCCTATTCCTGGGTCATTACAGGTGCAATTTTGCTTCATAGCTCGTGACTACAGAAGTGCCTCAAGACTCTATTTTGGTTTAGCCGATGGGTTGGATCGGTCACCACGACCTCACCCCAATCTCTGCTGATGACAAACCAATTGTTCTTCCAATACTTGTTTGATGAGGGAAACCACCAGATAAAGCCCTTGTGGTCCTTATGCATTGGAATGGTGGGTTTTCCCTTGTAACCTTGAGGAATCTAGGTGCTAGGCGGTGTCGACTGAAGGTTAAAAGTCCCATATGTGCCTAAATTACACAAGGTATAAAAATTACGTATCTCTTGGGGTGGTTGGGGGATGCTTAGCTCCAACCTTTTTCCATAAGTGCCACATGCTGATCAGCACAAGGTACGAGTTAGGAGTCAGTTGACCCAAAGCTACACCTGTGTCTGCTAAGAAATGAGCCATGAAGGGTTGTAAAGGGAAAGTTACCCCAGAAGACAACATTGCCCCATAAATTGCGACCGTGCCAGGGGGCGGATTCCACATTGTACGATTGCAACTGCAAGATAGTTTTACAGAATGATGGAGGTCGAACCATTCCATAAACTTTATAAGTTCTTTTTCTGTCACTACATTTATTTCAAGATCAAAAGCGCAAGGATGGTCCGTGGAGAATCTAAGCAAACAAGCCTGTCGTTCCCTCGAAACGTCCTTCATTTTTAATGTCTGAGCAGTTATTTTTGGGTAGCTTGCCAAGCAAGTAGTCTGGATGAACATCGACATGTCTAGATGGAAATCAATAGAAGTTGAACCAAGAGGATTAGAAGAGGAAGAAAAAAACTAGGGACGAGCCATAAATTAGTCTACATTCAGAGCAGTAGGCTGGGACAAGGAAAAATGACCTCAAAGACGTGACTCGAGTGTAACGATATTTTCCTTATCACCAGCCTCGATCTCATGCATAAGAAGCTCAAAATAACAACAACAAAGAGTTAGGTCCAAAATATTTTTATTATATTGAACTTGAATTTATGCTTATAATATTCTATATTGAGTTTCGATCATTTCGGTTACTCATTCATTAAGTTTCGAGTTTAAATTAGGAAGTTAAGAAACTTTTCATGATTTTATCGTGCATAGTTTTTGTATTTGATTTTCTAGATTGAATGCCGTATTTATTGAAAAATTTTAATTTTCTTCTTATGTACATGAGAGATTCCCAATTCATAATCTAAAAACGGATTCAAAATTGGAGTTTGGAGGCTGGAGATATGGCTGAAGAACTGAAGGAGTCTCAAGGGAAAAGGAATGGGACATCCCCCCTTTCCCGTGGAGGCATGTGGACCTCCCTGGGAAAGGAGGTCCTCTACCCCCTTGGAGGCCCACGTTCCTCCACGGTATGCAAAGGTGTCCTCTTCCTATTGGTGATCAATTTCACTCTTTAAAAAATTCATTTAAATACTCATTTCCTTCTCATTCTTTTCCGAGAAGAAAAACTTAAAAAACTTGTGCATAAAATTTTCTCTCCAACTTTCCTATCTTAGAAACACCATATCTTTTTCATTCAGAGTCCTATTCGAGTGATTCAAGTATCAGATTTCTCATCTACCATTCCTCTATCATTTCCCTAAGATTTTGGAGCCATTTGATTGAGTTTTCTGGTAGGTTAACACACAAAAATGGGACGGCACAGTTTTCACTTGAGGTATGGATATCTCTTTTGATTTTTGAGCCTTAAATCTTCAGTTACCTTGCGTTTTCCTCTTCAATACTTGTATGTATATTGTGTTTACTTTGATTAGAGATTTGAACTCTATAGAAACCATATTGAGTTTCGACTGAATCATACATGTTGAGTTAGGTTTTTGTAAAAGCATATGTTTTTACATGTTTGTGTTTTGTATTGTGCTAGCTTTCTTTCTAGGTCTATTTTGAGCTTTGATTGACTGATTTTAATTGAAAATAGGCTCTACATGTGCTAGGTCTTTTATTAGACCATTTTCACGATTAGCACAATGTTATTGTATACTTAGAGCTTGATATGTTTTAATTGAATACTTTGGAATACATGCTTTATATTTCTTGCTAGGAATTATATTGATCATATGTTATGACTCTTCTTAGGATTATGCTCAATAGCAAGAGTGTAATAACATTTTTGAAAATCGTTTCATATTAGTAAAGTGATTTCTAGTTTTAACAAATCTTATAGCATTTATAGTTTAATTATTATAATTGTCAAAATTAAAAAATCATAAGGTCAAAATTCTTTAGTTAGTCTTGAGCAATATTCACATCTTAAGATAAAGGTTGGGCGCCTTTATCTTGTTAAAGTTGTAGATTCTTTTGCTAGCATTTGAGTGGGTTCAAATATGTTATGATGATTCTAAAATCATCAAAGTGTGGTGTCTTTGGGCAAATGAGTCTAGTGCACTAGGTGTAATGAATACGATCACAGTGAGATACTTTATCCAAAATCGTCAATGGATAAAAGTTTTCACTTGAAGACTATTGGAGATTCCATCTCAATCTTGAGATAAATGATGGACGTATGGTTGTAAGTGATATCATTTGTGCTATCAATGAGTACGATTATATAGCACAGTCTATCCTCGACAATTTAGTGATATTCATTTGTTATTCGATAGAGGACTTCATTTATAGATATGGACATCATGGCTCCATTTATTAAATGTGAGTAGAATATCATCTTATGGATGTTTTGAGGTATTGGATAATAAATCTTAACGTTAAGTTTCAATAGTGTCTATTGAAATATGGCTTATAGACAAGTCAAAATATCCAAGTTCAAAATGTGGTCATAAGCGTAAACATGGTAACTAGGAGAGCTATAGGCGGTTTATGAGCTCTTGGTGATTACTGGCATTCTTAAGAGGATACACTTTCTCCATAAAGATTGTCTAGGGTATGAATGAGGAATATTAACTTATTGTATCTTTATTTTAGAGTTCAATTTTAGTTCTTCAGTGGAATGATCTAAAATTATTAGATTGGACCTAATTGAATCATTTGTTGATTGTGATTAGGTTATGCCTAATGGATCTTAAATTTAGATATCTTGCCATGATCCCCAAATCACATGAACTTGCATGGATCACTTAATATATTCTACCGGACCAATTTATGAGTCCATTTAGAATTGTGTTAAGGCATGTGTACTTGTTTCTTTTAGGAAGAATGGGTCCTGTTTACATGTGGACCTTTTATTAAGGACCAATGGATTTAATGAATTAGGAAAAACAATATATAAGCCCATGTATGGACTTGGGCAGCAATGCAATAAATAATAGCTTATTATATTGTTTTCTTATATTATATTATTTAATTAAATTGAAATTAATCAAATTAATGAATTAATTGTTTAATTAAAAGCAAAAAAAAATATCCTTGTTGGAGAAGCCTCCATGTGTCATATTATTATTGGTAATATGATAAGTATGAAATACTATATTTGATAAGTAGATAAATAAAAGGAATTTATTTATTTAATCAAATTAGAAAGTTTTCGATTTCTATTAAAACTCTATGTTAACAATTGGTCAAATTAGAAAGTTTTGATATAGTCACAATTTAATTTATATTCAATAATTGGTTATTTAATAAATACACTATTGAGTTGGATTAGAAGTCTCTGTGTGGATAGGAAATCTTCTTTGAAAGAGGATTCTTGGTCACCAAGTAAATCCTCCTAGAAAGAGGATTTTTGCCCACCAAGTAAATCCTCTTTAGAAAAGGATTTGGTCTCCTAAATTAAAAGCAAGTAGAATTCAGCCAACTCTAAGTAAATTAGGACAAGGATTTCAACCAATATATATATATTGTATGAAATTCGGCCACACTCACAAGAAGAACAAGAAGAAGAGTCTTGCTTTTAGAGTTATTTTTCTTTAGCTTGAAAAATAGAATCCATCTCTTAGATTAGTGTGTAGAATTTGGCCAAGGAGAAGAGAAAAGGGGAACGTTTTTGTTTTCGATAGTGCACTAGTAGCCTTTACATTTAAAGGTTTTGTGTACAACGTCGAATCAAGGTTAACATGAGTTTCAATCAAATAAATTTATAACTCACAAGTGACCGAACGTTCTTTGGTTTTCTCTTAGAGGATTATTGTGACTAACAAAAGAAAAAGATTTTGTTTGTTTCCATTCTCAAGTATTCAATTCAAAGAAAGGGAGCTCACACTCCGAGGTGATTCACGTTCGTGATTGGATTAGAAGATCCTGCTGATTCAATTCGGTACAACAACAATGGTCATGAGAAAAAGATAGGATACTTTTAATATATGTTAATTAATAAAGGGTTAAGGTTCTTTCTTTTAAGGGGAAAATTTTAAAATATACTATGCTTCCGTAACATTTTGTTTTACGCTTCCACTGCATTTTGCAATTTTTTCCCTATAATTGATATCAGAGTCTGATTGTACCCTTGCTTAATTGATGTATATATACGTGAATCTATTTCATTTTACTGTAAATATGTATATTTTAGAAAGAGATGGCACTCAATGTATTCGTATATATATATATATATATATATATATATATATATATATATATATATAAATATATATATGTATACACACATTGGAATGTATGGATATATATATATATATATATGTTTTATAATGTGATTTGTTATTACTCAATTTTGGTCCTAGAATTTAAATTATTTTTATTTGGGATTGTAACAAGAATGGGGTGGCCTATCATTGCCATAATTTCCTTCTTAGTAGTTGTAAAGTTTTTTTTTATTTTATTGTTGTAATAAAAAAAACTGTAGTAATTTATTGTTTAAAATATTGTTGTAATATATTCAAGTATCAAAGATTTGAAGATTTGAAGATTTGAAGAACTGGAAGAAACCGGAACAAGTTTGGTACCGTACGTGCCATAACAGCAATCATGTGTGTGAATGAGCATGTAGCCACGATTGTTGAGGCATGGGCTACGCATGGCAGCCCTAAGGATGTCATGGGCTACGCACATCAGTTCTTTATGGAGTTGAGGGGTGCGAACGCCCATGGGAGACAACCAAGGGGTGCAAATGGACGATGGTCGTGTGAAGACTTGTTTGCAAAGAAAGGAGTTTTTTTTATTCCAAACATATGTAATTTACTTGATTTTCTAGGATGGACTAAAATTTTAGTTGTTTATATTTTCGTAAATATTGCAATGTTTATCATTGTTTGATAACATGTCATATAGAATAGGAGTGCCACTCATATATCTCTTTCAGTATGAACATGCATTGAATGGTTTAGGTATCTAAGACATCTAGATAACTTGGTAAATCATTCTATGGAATTCGATTACAGGCCTGAAATAATTAAGTGGGAGAAGGTGTTTTAGAACACCTACGGCCTCTAAGTTTAGTTGAGCTTTATGTTTCAAGTAATAACCCCTCAAGGGGTATTCATGAATGGAATTTAGCAAGATACTTCCATATAAGGATAGACTAAACAATTGGCCCAAATGATATCTACTCCCAAATGAGGGATATTCGTGAGAGAATATATTGCAGATCGATAACCTGGTAACACACTCAATGTGATTTTATTAATATCCTCCCAAGAGTTGTTGTTAATAAAATTGCAAGGCTAAAAATGAAAACGTTGGTTGTTATGCTAACAATTAAGTGGGACCTAGTCTAACTAGTACATGGTGCAAACTCCGAAAGAAAGAGTGACTTTATAAGTGTTGGATCACCGTTGAATTTTATGATTGAATTATTTTATTTAATTCAAGATAAATATTCTAAAGTGCTATATCATGATCATTTACTTATATATTTTTTGTTATTATAAAGAAATCGTGACCCCATCCCTAATCAACATCCTAAAAGATAATACTTTAACTGATGATAATTATGTCACAAGGAAAAGGAAAATTGGGCTTTTATTGCAATCCGAAAAGCATAAGTTCGTTATGTATACTCCTAAACACCCTACTCCTACTAATGAATCTACTCATGAGCAAAGAGATGAGTATCAACAGTGGAAGTCTTCAGATGAGATGGCTAAATGTTAAATTATGGCAACCATCTCCGACGTGTTACAATAGTAACATGAAGGAATGGAGACTGCTACCGATATAATGATGCCTCTGGAAGAGATGTATGCTATGAAGTCAAGGATGACGAAGAGAGAAGCAGTGACTGCTTTCATGAATCTTAGGATGAAACCTGGACAGGCTGTGAAAGATCACATGATGAAAGTCATAGCACATCTCAACATTTTTGAACTCAATGGTGCTAAGATAGATCGTGAGATGAAAATTGACATGATTGTCAACTCACTGTTAGATTCCTTTGATCAGTCCAAGTTGGATGGCATCTTGAACAATAAGGAATGCACCTTGCATGGCCTGATGCAAGATGATCAAAGTATCGAGAAAATCCTTATGTAAGGAAAGGGTTAAGAGATTTATATGGTTAGTAAAGTTGCTACTGTTAAGACCCATAAGAAGGTCAAGAAACAACAGAAAAAAACAACAACTAGGAGCTACTAAGAATGAGACGAAGAAAGTAACCAAGATCAAAAGGAAGTGTTTCCTTTGTGGTGAAAAGGGACATTGGAAAAACAATTGCCCAAAGTCTCTGGGCAACAAGGAAGAAGGTAATATTAATTATCTTGAAACATATTTTTTGGAGGATTCTATGGATTCTTGGATCATAGACTCCAGAGCCATTAACCATGTTTGTTTTTCCTTATAGTGGTTCAAGGAAAAGAAAACGCTTAATGCGAATGAATTCAACTTGCGTTTAGGCAACGAAGCGTTGGTTTTTGCAAGTGCAATAGGGAATATTAGAATTAATTTAGAATCTTACATGCATTTAGATTTAATAGATTATGTACCTCAATTCAAGAGGAATTAATTTCAGTTTCTTGTTTAAATAAATTTTGATATTCCGTTACTTTTAATAAAGCTTTTATTATTAGTAGGAATAACAAATTTGTTTGCAAAGGTACATTGGATAACGGTTTATTCTATTTGCATGGCAATATCGCTAACTTGTTAGACACGGAATCAATGCAACCTAATCATAAAAGAGTAAAATTATCAAAAGATGTAACCTACCTACAACATTAACGCCTATGTCATATGAAACTTGATTTGATCAAAAGATTGGTTAGTGATGGACCTTTAAGCGGCTAAAAGGTTGATGATCTACCAACTTATGAATCTTGTTTGGGAGGTAAGATGTCCAAAAGGTCATTCACGACAAAAGGTACAAGAGCCATTGAATGTTTAGGATTGATACACGCTAATATGTGTGGTCCTACGAGCATTCGAACAAGATGTGGATATAAGTACTTCACTTTCACGGATGATTACTCAAGATTTGGCTATGTGTTTCTCATGAGACATAAGTCGGATGCTTTTGACATGTTCAAAGCATATAAAGTTGAATTCAAAAATTAGCTTGAGAAACATATAAAAATCTTGAGGTCTAATCATGGTGGAGAATATCTATCTGGTGATTTTCAGCAATATCTTATTGATAATGGGATAATTTCTCAATTTTCTGCACCTGTTAGGTTTTAGTTTGTGTTGGCATGAATTCCATATCAAAATGATGTTTACTTGTATCGACTTAGTTGTTTAGGTTCATGATGAATCAAGCTTCAAGGAAGAAGAAACAACAAGTCAAAGCAAGTTCTAAGTCTTCAAAGGGAAAGGATGCAATTTGTTTCTACAAAGGTATACTAAGACCTTATCTTTCTCTTACAAGGCTTAGGCACATACACACATATCATACATTTGTGTCCCTGTATAGATGTGCACCTTTATAGGAACACACGCACATATCATACATTTGTGTCCCTGCATCATTGTGCACCGTTATAGGCACACACATACAATTCATTAATATGTGTCCTTGCATCGTTGTGCAACATGAATAACACATTCACACACTTGAAGATGAATGCTCATGCATTGGTTTGGAAATAACATGTTTTGGAATATGCATGATTGGAAACTATCTCTATGTAGTTTGCATTCTAGTGTGAATTGTGTTTGTGTGTGTATATGTTTGTATAACCTTTATATTGAACTTGGATTTAGTCTTAAATCATTCTTGATTGAGTTTCGGTCATTTCGGTTACTCATATTATTGATTTCAAGTTCAAAGTCAAAAGATACTACACTTTCAACTCATGTTTCATACATTTTCTTCGTCTTCGTATATCGAGTCGAATTATTATTTTATGGGTTGAGTATCTTATATGTTCATGTCCGTGTGAGAGTTATGGTTTGTAATCCATAAACGGATTTGAATTCCGTGTTCGGAGGCCGGAGAACGGTTGAAATTTTCACAAATGAGAAATCGTGAGGTCCCCACAACTATTTATATCATTCACACCTAACAGGAAAATCGAAAGTGATGCTATAGTCACCCACCATACGTGATAGTCAAACAACCGCTTCATACACCGTAAGCCATATGGCACTCACCCCAACACCATGGAACGGACCCCGGCCCGACGTTCATGGTGTTAGGATTATGCTCGATAGCAAGAGTGTAATATTGTAATTAACAATCTTTTCATATGAATAAAGTGATTTCTAGTTTAACAAATCTTATAGCATTTATAGTTTAATTATTATAATTGTCAAAAGTAAATAATCATTAGGTCAAAAGACTATGAGAAAAGAAGAATCGTTCATACATCTAGAAATGTATGAGGTAGACACAATTCTTTAGTTAGTTTTGAATAACATTCACAACTTAAGATAGAAGGTTGGGTGCCTTTATCTTATCAAAGTTGTAGATTCTTTTGCCAGCATTTGAGTGGGATCAAATGTGTTATGATGAGTCTAAAATCATCAAAGTGTGGTGTCTTTGGGCAAAAGAATCTAGTGCACTGGGTGCATTGAATAGGATCAAAATGAAATACTTTATCTAGAACAGTCAATGGATAAAAGTTTTCATTTGGAGACAATCAGAGAGTCTATCTTAATCCTGAGATAAATGATTGACTTACGGTTGCAAATGTTATCATTTGAGCTATCAATGAGTACGATTATATAGCATAGTCTATCCTCGATAGTTTGGTGGTATTCATTTGTTAATCGATAGAGGACTTCAATTATAGATATGGACATCGTGGCTCCATTTATTGAATGAGAGTAGAATAACATCATATGGATGTTTTGAGGTATTTGATATTAAATCTTAACGTTAAGTTTTCAATAGTGTCTATAGGCGGTCCATGAGCTCTTGGCGATTACTGGTATTCTTCACGAGGATACATTTTCTCCAATAAGGTTGTCTAGGGTACGAATGAGTAACATCAACTTATTCTATCTTTATTTAAGATTTCAATTTTAGTTCTTTAGTGGAATGAACTAAAATTAAATAGATTGAACCTAAGTGAATCATTTGTTGATTGTGATTGGGTTGTGTCTGTGGGAGCTTAAAATTAGATAGCCCGCCAAGATCCCCAATTCACACGAACTTGCATGGATCACTTAATATATTCTACCGGACCAATAGGGGTCCATCTAGAATTGTAATAAGGCATGTGAACTTGTTTCTTTTCGTAAAAATAGGTCTAGTTTACATGTGGCCTTTTTATTATGGTGAATAGCTTTAATATATTATTTTTATTTTATTATTATTTAATTAATTGGAAATTAATTAATTTGTTGATTAATCAATTATTTAATTAAAAGTCAAAATCTTTTCCTATTAGGAGATGGTCTCCTAAAACTATACTATTGTTGGTAGTATAGTTAATGTTAAAGACTATATTTGATAAGTAGATAAATAAAAGGAGTTATTTATCTAATCAAATTAGGAAGCCGTTAATATGGTTACAAACACACTATTGAGTAGGATTAGGAGTCTCGGTGTAAAAAAGAATTCTTTTTGGAAAAGGATTCTTGGTCACCAAGTAAAACTACTTAGTGGTAGAATTCTTATTTGAAAAGGTATCATAACCACCAAGTTAATCTACCTAAGGATATGATTCTTGTCCATCAAGTAATCTTTCTTAGGGAAGATTAAACACTCCTAATCTACTTCAAACAAGGGGAATTCGGCTAACACAATATATAGTTAAAGGAGTAGTTAGTTTTCTTCTAAGATAAGGATTCTAACTACCAAATAAATCCACCTAAGGAAAGGATTCTTGCCAACCAAGTGAATCCTTCTTAGGAAAGGATTTATGAACCTATTTATATGTGGATGATGAATTCGGCCAGCCCTAAGGCATTAGAGAGGAATTTCGGCCAAGCCATATTTTTCTTAGTGAAGAATTCGGCTATCATAGAATTTTGAGGGAGAAATATCTGATTTTACTCTAGACAAAATTCAATCTTCTCTAAGCATTAGTGTGTTAATTCGGCCAAGTAGAGAAAAAGGGGAACGTTTTTGTATTCGATAGTATACTAATATCCTTTCGAATCAAGGATCACGCGAGTTACAATCAAATTGATTGATAATTCACAAGTGACCGGACGTTCTTGGATTTTTCCTCTTGGAGGATATTTGTACTAACAAAGAAAAGATATTTACTTTGTCTCCATCCTCAGGAATACAATTTAAAGAAAGGGAGCCCAAACTCCTAGGTGATTCACGTTCGTGATTGGATTGGAAGATCTTACGAAATTGATTCATTGCTTGTTCAATCGTCACTCGAAAAAGGTACGATACTTTTATATACATTAATTAATCTAGGGTTAAGGTTCTCGTTGCATAAAAGGGAAAATTTTTATTTATACGCAAACCCTAATTTCGTTTTTTTAACACGCTTCCGCTGCATTTCTAAACCGTTTTTTCCCTACAATTGGTATCAGAGCCAGGTTGTACCCTTGATTAATTGATGTATGTGTTCGTGAATCTTTTTCTTTTATTGTAATATGCATGTTTTAGAAAGAGATGGCACTCTATGTATTCGCATATATATTTACATTGGAATGTATGGATATATGTATGTTTTATATGTGGATTGTTATTGCTCAATTTTGGTCCTAGAATTTCAATGTAATTTTGTTTTGGGATTGTAACAAGAATGTGGTCTATTATCGCCATAATTTCCTTCTTGGTAGTTGCTAAGTTTTTTTTATTTTGTTGTTGTAGTAAAAAAAAAACTGCAGTATTTTGTTATGTAAATTCTTCTGTAATACATTCAAGTTTCGAAGACTCGAAGGTTTGAAGAATTAGGAGTAACTGGAACAAGTTTGGGACCGTGCGAGCCGTAAAAACGAACGTGCGTGCGAAGAGCACGCAACCACGTTTGTTGTGGCATGGGCTGCGCACGGCAGCCCTTGTTATAGCCATGGGCTGCGCATGGCAGCCCTTTATGGGCTTGTGACATGCACACGCCCATGTGTAAGGGCAAGGGGTGCGCACGCCCATGGGAGGTAGCCGAGGGAGTCCGAAAGACGAAGGTCACGTGAAGACTTGTTCGCCAAGAAAGAGTTATTGTATTCCAAGATAAATGTAATTTACTTGTTTTTCTAGAATGGACCAAAATTGTAGCTATTTATATTTTTTGTAAATATTGCAATGTTTGTCATTGTTTGATAACATGTCATTTAGAATAGGAGTTCCACTCATATATCTCTTTTGGTATGAACATGCATTGATTGGTTTAAGTATCTAAATTGGCATCTAGATAACTTTGTAAATCATTCTTTGGAATTCGATCACACGCCTTAAACAATTGAGTGGGAGAAGGTGTTTTGGAACACCTACGGCCTCCAAGTTTAGTTGAGCTTTATGTTTCGTGAATAACATCCCAAGAGGTATTCATGAATGGAATTTAGCAAGATACTTCCTTACAAGGATAGACTAGACAATTAGCCCAAACGATATCTACTCCCAAAGGAGGGATATTCGTGAGGGATTCTATTGAAGGTCGATAACTTGGTAACACACTCAATGCGAATTTATTAATATCCTCCCAAGAGTTCTTGTTAATAAAATCACTAGGCTAAAATTGAAAACGTTTGTTGTTATGTTAACAATTAGGTGGGACCTAGTCCAACTAGTAAATGGTGCGTACTCCCAAATGAGGCGTGACATTTATGGGTGTTGGATCACCATTGAATTTTTATGATTGAATTATTTTATTTAATTCAAGATAAATATTCAAAAGTGCTATATCATGATTGTTTACTTATATAATTTTTGTTATTAAAAAGAAATCATGACCCCATCCCTAATCAATATCCTAAAAGATAATACTTTAACTGGTGATAATTATGTCACATGGAAAAGGAATATTGGTTGATGTTGCAAGCTAAAAAGTATAAGTTCATTCTGTATATTCCTTAACCACCAAACTAATGAATCTACTCAGGAGCAAAGAGATG
This sequence comes from Dipteronia dyeriana, assembly GCA_032871835.1. Classification (NCBI taxonomy): domain Eukaryota; kingdom Viridiplantae; phylum Streptophyta; class Magnoliopsida; order Sapindales; family Sapindaceae; genus Dipteronia; species Dipteronia dyeriana. The sequence continues at coordinate 21,836,008 of CM065296.1, forward strand.
AGTATCAGTAGTGGAAGTCTTTAGAAGAGATGGCTAAATGTACGTTACATTATGGCCATCATCTCCAACGTGTTGCAACAGTACCATGAAGGAATTGGGATTCCTGCCGATATTATGATGTCTCTAGACAAGGATTCATATGGTTGGTAAAGTTGCTACTGTTAAGACCCGTTAGAAGGTCAAGAGATAACAGAAGAAAAAGCAACTTGAGCCTTCTCAGAAGGAGACCAAGAAAGTAACCAAGATCAAAGGAAAGTGTTTCTTTTGTGGTGAAAAGGGTCAAAGGAATAGACTGGATAAGAATGCATTCAACTTGCATTTAGGAAATGGAGCATTGGTGTCTACTAGTGTAGTGGGAGATATAAGAATCAATTTTGATTCTTATAGGCATTTAGTATTAATAAACGTTTATTATGTACCAATATTCAAGAGAAATTTAATTTCGGTCTCTTGTCTAAATAAATTTGGATATTCGATTACTTTTAATAAAGGTTTTATTATTAGTAAGAATAACAAATTTGTTTGCAATGGTACATTGGAAAATGGTTTATTTTATTTGCATGGAAATATCTCTCACTTGTTAGACACGGAATCAACGGAATCAACGGAACCCAATCATAAAAGAGCAAAATTATCAAAAGATGAAACCTACCTATGGCATTTGCGCCTAGGTCATATTAACCTTAATAGGATTAAAAGATTGGTATGTGACGGACCTCTAAGTGACTTAAAGGTTGATGATCTACCAACTTGTGAATCTTGTTTGGAAGGTAAAATGACCAAAAAGTCGTTTACGACCAAAGGCACAAGAGCCATTGAATGTTTAGGATTGATACACACTGATGTGTGTGGACCTATGAGCATTCAAGCTAGAGGTGGATATGAGTACTTCATCACTTTCACGGATGATCACTCAAGATTTGGCTATGTGTATCTCATGAGACATAAGTCAGATGATTTTGATATGTTCAAAGCATTTAAAGCTGAATTGGAAAATCAGCTTGAGAAACGTATAAAAATCTTGAGCTCTGATCGTGGTAGAGAATATCTATCTGGTGAGTTTAAGCAATATCTTATTGATAATGGAATAATTTCTCAGTTTTCTGTACCAGGCACACCTCAACAAAATGGGGTGGCAGAAAGGAGAAATAGAACTCTTTTGGATATGGTTAGGTCTATGTTGAGTTATTCAACGCTCCCTAGTTCTTTTTGGGTATATGCTTTACAAATTGCCATGTATATTCTAAACGATGTACCATCTAAGTTGGTTCCTAAAACACCGCATGAGTTGTGGACTGGGTGAAAGCCTAGTTTACAACACTTAAGGATATTTGGATATCCTGCGCAAATGTTAATAGGAAAGACAAAGAAGATAGAGTCCCGTTCAGAAACATGCATATTTGTAGGTTATCCAAAAGGAACAAAAGGATATTATTTTTATAGTCCTTCAGATCTTAAAGTATTTGTTTTGAAAAATGCTAAATTTCTCGAAGAGGACTATATGAATAATTTTGTGCCTAAAGTAGAATTATCCTAAATTAGCTTTTAAGAGATACAATTCCGGAAGAGGTTTCGCAACCAAGCCCAATTGTAAATTCCATACCAATACAAGATCAACAATCCACCATACCTCGTTGTAGTTGGAGGGTTGTTAGACAACCTGAAAGATACATCGGTCTAGGAGAATCTGTAGAGAATCTTTTGGACGACGATGATCCCTATACTAAAAGGAAGCAATGGAAGATGTTGATTGTCGCCATCGGCAAAAGGCAATGCAATCCGAAATCGAATCTATGTTCAAAAATAAAGTCTGGTCTCTTATAGACTTGCCTAAAGGGATAAAACCCATCAGGTGCAAGTGGGTATACAAGAGGAAAAGAGGAATGGATGGAAAGTTGAAAACTTATAAAGCTAGATTGGTAGCTAAAGGTTATACACAAAAAGAAGGTATCGATTATGAAGAAACCTTCTCTCCTGTGGCCATGCTTAAATCCATTAGGATACTCTTATCCATTGCGGCATCTCTAGACCTAGTGATTTGGCAAATGAACGTCAAGATGGCTTTCCTTAATGGAAGTCTTGACGAAAGCATTTATATGATGCAACCAGAAGGATTCATTGAAAAGGGCCAAGAGGAAATGGTATGCAAGTTGCAAAGATCCATATATGGATTGAAGCAAGCATCCAGATCCTAGAACATAAGGTTCGATCAAGCCGTTAAAGGTTTTGGATGAACCTTGTGTATACAAAAAGATTAAAGGCGACAAGTTGGTTTTCCTAGTTCTTTACGTTGATGTTATACTACTCATCGGAAATGATGTAGGTGTATTGACATCAATAAAAGAATGGTTAGCAAAACAATTTGATATGAAGGACTTGGGAGAAGAAAGTTATATTCTAGGTATCCAAGTCATAAGGGATAGAAAGAATAGAATAATTGCATTATCCCAAGCTTCATACATAGATAAAATCTTGTCTAGGTTTTCCATGCAAGATTCCAAGAAAGGTATGTTACCTTTCAGGCATGGAATCAAACTTTCTAAGGAACAAGTTCCTAAGAATGAGCATGAAGAGCAATTCATGAGTAGGGTTCCATATGCATCAGTGGTAGGAAGTCTCATGTATGCAATGCTCTGCACTAGACCATATATTTGTTTTGTTCTAGGCATAGTTAGCAGGTTTCAATCGAAACCTGGTCCTGATCACTGGACGACAGTCAAGTATATTTTCAAGTATCTTAGGAGAAGGAGAGATTATATGCTTGTATACTCTATAGGGGATTTAATTCCTGTTGGGTATGTAGATTCAATCGAAACCTGGTCCTGATCTCTGACTCTGGGAGATCGACATCAGGATATGTGTTTACCATTGGAGGAGGGGCAGTCATATGGAGGAGTATCAAGCAATCTTGTATTGTTGATTCCACTATGGAAGCCGAGTATGTTGCCGCATGCGAGGCTGCTAAAGAGGCTGTCTGGCTCGGCCAATTCTTGATTGACTTGGAAGTGGTTCCTGATGCGAATAAGCAGATCACTATCTATTGTGACAATAGTGGAGCAGTGGCTAATTCAAGAGAACCAAGAATTCATAAGAGAGGGAAACACATTGAAAGAAAGTATCACCTTCTAAGGGAAATTGTGCATAGGTATGACGTGACGATTACCAAGATCGCGTCAGCATAAAATCTAGCGGATCCCTTTACAAAGGCTCTTCATCAAAAGAGTTTTGATGGGCATCTAGAGAACATGGGGATGAGAGATATGACACATTTGCTATAGAGCAAGTGGGAGATTGTTAAGATTATGTTCGATAGCAAGAGTGTAATATTGTAATTAACAATATTTTCATATGAATAAAGTGATTTCTAGTTTAACAAATCTTATAGCATTTATAGTTTAATTATTATAATTGTCAAAAGTAAATAATCATAAGGTCAAAAGACTATAAGAAAAGAAGAATTGTTCATACATCTAGATATGTATGAGGTAGACACAATTCTTTAGTTAGTCTTAAATAATATTCACAACTTCAGATAAAAGGTTGGGCGCCTTTATCTTGTCAAAGTTGTAGATTCTTTTGCTAGCATTTGAGTGGGATCAAATGTGTTATGATGAGTCTAAAATCATCAAAGTGTGGTGTCTTTTGGCAAAAGAATCTAGTGCACTGGGTGCATTGAATAGTATCAAAATGAAATACTTTATCTAGAACCGTCAATTAATAAAAGTTTTCATTTGAAGAAAATCGGAGAGTCTATCTTAATCCTGAGATAAATGATGGACTTCTGGTTGCAAATTTTATCATTTGAGCTATCAAAGAGTGCGATTATATAACATAGTCTATCCTCGATAGTTTGGTGGTATTCATTTGTTAATCGATAGAGGACTTAATTTATAGATATGGACATCGTGGATCCATTTATTGAATGAGAGTAGAATACCATCATATCGATGTTTTGAGGTATTGGATATTAAATCTTAACGTTAAGTTTTCAATAGTGTCTATAGGCGGTCTATGAGCTCTTGGCAATTACTGGTATTCTTCACGAGGATATATTTTCTCCAATAAGGTTGTTCAGGGTACGAATGAGTAACATCAACTTATTCTATCTTTATTTAAGATTTCAATTTTAGTTCTTTAGTGGAATGAACTAAAATAAAATAGATTGTACCTAAGTGAATCATTTGTTGATTGTGATTGGGTTGTGTCTATTGGAGCTTAAATTTATATAGCCCGCCAAGATCCCCAATCCACACGAACTTGCATGGATCACTTAATATATTCTACCGGACCAATAGGAGTCCATCTAGATTTGTAATAAGGCATGTGAACTTGTTTCTTTTTGTAAGAATAGGTCTAGTTCACATGTGGACTTTTTATTAAGGTCCAATGGATTTAATAAAATGAGAAAAATAATATATGGTCTTTATACTAGGTATGGGCGGCAAAGGCTATGGTAAATAGCTTTAATATATTATTTTTATTTTATTATTATTTAATTAATTGGAAATAAATTAATTTGTTGATTAATTAATTATTTAATTAAAAGTCAAAATATTTTCCTATTAGGTGATGGTCTCCTAAAACTATACTATTGTTGGTAGTATAGTTAATGTTAAAGAATATATTTGATAAGTAGATAAATAAAAGGAGTTATTTATCTAATCAAGTTAGGAAGTTTTTAATATGGTTACAAACACACTATTGAGTAGGATTAGGAGTCTCGGTGTAAAAAAGAATTCTTTTTGGAAAAGGATTCTTGGTCACCAAGTAAAACTACTTAGTAGTAGAATTCTTATTTGAAAAGGATTCATAACCACCAAGTTAATCTACCTAAGGATAGGATTCTTGTCCATCAAGTAATCTTTCTTAGGAAAGATTAAACACTCATAATCTACTTCAAACAAGGGAAATTCGGCCAACACAATATATAGTTAAAGGAGTAGTTTGTTTTCTTCTAAGATAAGGATTCTAACTACCTAACAAATCCACCTAAGGAAAAGATTCTTGCCAACCAAGTGAATCCTTCTTAGGATAGGATTTATGAACCTATATATATGTGGATGATGAATTCGGCCAGCCCTAAGGCATTAGAGAGGAATTTCGGCCAAGCCATATTTTTCTTAGTGAAGAATTCGGCTATCATAGAATTTTGAGGGAGAAAAATCTGATTTTACTCTAGACAAAATTCAATCTTTACTAAGCAATAGTGTGTGAATTCGGCCAAGTAGAGAAAAAGGGGAACATTTTTGTATTCGATAGTATGCTCATATCCTTTACATCAAAAGGGTTTTGTGTACAACATCGAATCAAGGTTCACGTGAGTTACAATCAAATTGATTGATAATTCACAAGTGAGTGGACGTTCTTGGATTTTTTCTCTTGGAGGATATTTGTAACTAACAAAGAAAAGATATTTGCTTTGTCTCCATCCTCAGGAATACAATTTAAAGAAAGGGAGCCCACACTCCTAGGTGATTCACGTCCGTGATTGGATTGGATGATCTTGCGGAATTGATTCAGCTCTTGTTCAATCGTCACGCGAAAAAAGTACGATACTTTTATATACATCAATTAATCTAGGGTTAAGGTTCTCGTTGCATAAAAGGGAAAATTTTTATTTATACTCAAACCCTAATTTCATTTTTTAGCACGCTTCCACTGCGTTTCTAAACTGTTTTTTCCCTACACATGGGTCCACATTGGTTTGACCATAATGTCATGCCCACGATCGGTCACCATATGATGATCCACCGCTAGCTCAAACCAATGACCTTGATGGGGAATTGTTAGATATAATTGTGAACTTCGGTAGAAAGCCCAAACAGCGTCATCTTCGGAGTCTCATATCCTACCGAAAATGGTAACAGAGTCATCTTCTCAGCCTCTATTGAATACTTCCGATAACTTGACCCCCGAGACGGTATTTTAGAGGAGTATTAAACGTCCCAACCACCATTGACATTGTAGTTACGGCTAATTGGATCTCCAGCCAATGAAAGGAGGACACACAACTCCATGTGACAGAACACATGACCTATTTAAGCCTCGTTTTATCATAAAATGATTTGTTACATAAAAACCCTTACTTTAAGATATACAAGTTTATATGCAGCAACCTAAGGGATTCCAAGATGAAAAAAGGCCTAGCTATAATTGTATACTTCACAAGGCTCTATATGGCCTTAAACAAGCTCTAAAGCTTGGTATGAGAAACTGAGAACGACTTTACTTTACTTGGATTTAAAGAATTCAAAGTGTTAACGAGAAATTTGCTCAGGATGAGAAATTTCTACTAACACCCTCAAGACCACTACCACGGAAGTGGTGGCCGGGGTCGGTACCGTTGATACCTGACCTGTTTTAGAGGTAAACGAGAGGCTGGGTTGCAAGGATACAAATGGGAGCTTTTATTATTGAATACTTGCTTTGATATACAGATTACTCCCTCATATGCTTACAGTCTCTCTAGGATCTAGGAAGGTGGCAACTTTGTGCTTGTCGAATAGTGGAAACAAAGGCGGCCGTGTTCTGAATACAGAATTTAGGCCTTCCCCTCTTATTTTCTTTTCTTCTCTCTGTCGTTCTTCTTCTATTTTTTGCATACTTCTACTTTTCTTTCTTTCATATCCTCTTGTGTGTCATGTTTGGCTCTATATATATATGGTCCAAGTAGGTTTGAATTTGCTGATATCCCGTCACGATCCTACGAATCCGTTTTCTCCTTATCGGGCGGGATCATTTATTTAAAAGTTGTTGACCCCGAGTAAATAGTGGAAACGATGATATTGTTAACAAAAATGAGTTTGTTTCCTTTTAGGAATCAAACTCTTGATTCACACATATACGGATTTTATGTTTGTTATCATATAGATATGATCTTGTATGTTATCGTGGCATGGTCTTTCATGGAGGTCACCAAGCTAGCTGCCTGTTGTCTCATTGAGCGAGGTAGATCCATGCTTCGACTCTATTCTTAGAAGCTTAGGATGGATTTTCCCTGACCCTTAGGAGCTTGAGGTGTCCTGGTAGACATTCCTAGGAGGTAGCCGGGGTAGTGCAGATTTAGGCGTTATTCCTCTTTCATGCCCCGCAGGGACAACGAGCTTCTGGAGAGGTTGGTGGGCTTCTATCTAAGACTACTATTAAGTTTTTCCTCTGAAAGTATTAACCCATAGGGGGCCTACTTTGCTTGTCGGGCTTCTTTCGAATGTCTCTTGAGCTTGGAGACCCCCCTTGGCTTTCACGGGGTGGTTGAGGAGCTTGATCTCAAGAACCTAGGTTCCCTGGTAGGTGGCGTGGAGAAGCCCGGGTTCCAGTGTTCGTGTGGGGTTCGTCCTGGTCGTGCATAGTTTGCTTTCTGATGGTTTTGAAGCTGGGATGGCCTTCCCTGCTCCTGTGGGGTAGGTTTATGGTCTACCAGGGTTTCATGAACGTCGATTATGAGTTTTGATTTGTGGCGGGAAAGTGGAAAATTCCTCTTTGACCCCTGGCCAAATTTTACAATTAATAGAAATCCCCTCTGACTTGAACACCGTAGGTAGAGTTGGGGTTGGAGTCAGATTCCTTGTTCAATTGGGAATTTTTTCCGTTATAAAACAATTAATGAGAATTTCGAACGAAATCTTCTCATTAATTATCCAGTATTGAATTTGAATTAGTGTGTTCTTCGAGGAATAACAGCTGTACTACGGCTCTCTCCGTGGCTCTAGGTGATTTTTCCGAGAATATCATTGACGTCGTTACAACCCTAACCTCTATTTAAACCCGGTCTTACCATCCTTTACTTCACGCTTTCTCTCAATTTTCAAATTTTCAGACTCCTTCTTTCTTGCTCGTTATTCTTTCTAAGCTCACCACCGTCTTTCATCTACATTCAAGCTCTCCTCGTTCAACCATGTCAAACTCTTCTGATAGTATCGAAGATCTTATCGAGGGCATTGGAGGCTCTAACTTAGTTCCTCAGAAACAGGTGCAGGGAATCTCGAGCGACGAGAAAACTTCCAATGTACGTCAGCTCCGCCGTTCTAGTAGGAACGTTTCTATAGGCTCCGGCTTCTCGAATCAACCCGACAACCCTCTGGAGTTGGTTGATGAAGATTCAGACGTAGGAGAGAAGGAAGACCCCGCTATGGGAGGCCAAGTCACTGTAGTTGGTCCTCTTCCAGCGGGGCTTCCACTGTATGATTTTAGGGTCATTCCCAACTCCACTGTTGACCCGGACTCCCTCAGTCGCATCAGATCTAAGTACAACATTCCTAACAGCGTCTCCATCACCATCCCTTACAGAGGCTATGACTTCTTCTATTCTCCCAGGGGGTCCTTTCGATTCATGTGGCAGCCCTCAAGAGTGGGGTCACGTTTCCTCTCCATCCTACCTTGCTGCGGGCCCTCAACGCCATTCAATTAGCTCCTCTCCAGTTGACGTCTAGCTTCAGGAGGCACCTAATTGGCTTTCTTGTGTTGTGAAGGGAGCAGTGCGAGCTCAGAAAAGTAACCCAGGAACCCGGAGCAGAGGAGTTGGCTTTCCTCTTTCAAATCGGGAGTCTGGCCGGGGCCCTTCGAGGTCAATTCTATGCCAAGGCCAAGAACAAGCTTAACTTTATCATCCCTGAAACTTCAAGGAAGGATCCAGCCTGGATGGAGGAATTGATACTGGTCGGTGATGATTGGGGGTGCTTGATCTTTATAGGCGGGCATGAGTTCAAGGTCCCTTTGGCTTTCAATGACAAACCAGTGTGGGATCGGGATTCCTTGCCCGATGAATCTGAAACACTGTTGAGGGCAATCCTTGCCAGGAACTACCTGAATTTGAAATACCCCACCGCTGATCCCCTTAATTCCCACCGAGTGAACCAATATCTGTGAATCTCTGATGCTACCTCTCATAAGTGATCTCAAGTTATTACACTTTAGTTTATTAGCTGGCTTGCTTCTAAAATCTACTTTTTTTTAATAGTTTTCGTTGTTGCTCCAGCTTCCCGTGAAGCTCAGCAAGTCTAAACCCCTCCCCCTTCTGCTACATTGGCCCGAGGGGTCTTCTCAATTACCTTAGAGAGAGGGGGGGTTGTCACCCCGGCTATTGTTTTGCCTGTTCCAGCTCCATCTTCAACCCAAGCTAGGTCCAGGATGGCTATTCTTGCATCGTAGGCTTCCAAGGCGCTAATCAATGGAGGCCTTGCCTCCCAGGTTTCTACTACGACCACATCTACCCCTTTATCAGTGGTCTCGGATACAATTGTCGCTCCCTCACCTGTATTACCCACTGCTCCAATCGACCTACCTGTGCCCAATTTAGCTCAGGCTTTGTGGAATCCCGAGGCTGGCATTCTGGAGACTTCTCATTCTCGCCCCCAACATTAGTTGGACTTATTTAGCCAGGATAAGGTTCTAAAGCAGTTCGTGGCATCTTGCCCGGTTGAAGGGCTTTCTAGGATGAGCGACAACCAGAAAAAGGAATAGGGGGCGAGGTTTATCCTATGGAAAAGGAGGCGGGAGGGCATCAGAAGGATGCAGCAATTTGAATTCTCTTTTCTTGTAGTTTGTTTTGAATGCCCGAAAAAGGGGGTGGGCATCCCATCTTTACCCATTCTTGATCATTAATCATTTCATCATTTTTTTATAGCCCGTAATCAAGGTTTGGGCTCTCTGTCTGCTGTAGCCTTACTGGGGAATAGGCTCCCCCATTTATTAATAAAACTTAACTTGAGATTTGCTTCATATTTTTGACTTATATGTACTTGCTTCTTTTCTGATCTCCTTCTAGGTTTAGCCTCTATTGCAAATTAATTTAGCTTGGGAAAAATAATAAGATAAGAACATTGCTTAAGCGTGAAAGCAGACAGCTAGCTCGGGCTTTCTTACTACAAAGACATGAAGCTCAACTTCTTTAGTCGATAGTCCCTTGTTTGATCGTAGACCTGTTATAGTAAGCAATCACGTGTACAAAGAAAATTAGTAACCAATAATAAATGGGGTATTTAGAGTTTAAGTAAATCGAGCCCTCCATCCTTGAACCCCTTTAAGGGGTTGTAGCCTGAGTGAGGCATCAAGTAAGGAATTGTTTAGCCCTCTCTTAGGGTAGGGATCGGGAGGGCTTTCGTGCTCTTAAAATCTAATCCTTCTTGGTGGTGGTAGCCCGACCAAGGCATCAGAAGGGCTTATCTAGTTATTTCCTGATCTTGAAATCTGGATGGCAACTATGCTCTTACACTCAGACTCTTCTTGGGGGTGGTAGCCCGACCAAGGCATCAGGAGGGCTATTTAGTTTTTTCTTGGTCTTGAAATCTAGATGACAACTATGCTCTTACACTCAGACCCTTCTTGTGGGTGGTAGCCCGACCAAGGCATCAGGAGGGCTATCTAGCTATTTCCTGGTCTTGAGATCTGGATGGCAACTATGCTCTTATACTCAAACCCTTCTTGAGGGTAGTTACCAGACCAAGGCATCAGGAGGGCTATCTAGCTATTTTCTGGTCTTGAGATCTGGATGGCATTTATGCTCTTATACTCAGACCCTTCTTGGGGGTGGTAGCCAGACCAAGGCATCATGAGGGCTATCTGGCTATTTCCTGGTCTTGAGATCTGGATGGAAACTATGCTCTTATACTTAGACCCTTCTTGGGGGTGGTAGCTCGACCAAGGCATCATGAGGGCTATCTAGCTATTTCTTGGTCTTGAGATCTGGATGGCAACTATGCTCTTATACTCAGACCTTTCTTGGCGGGGTTTAGTGCCCGATCGAGGCATCATGAGTGGCGAGGGGGCTTCCCCGGCCAACCTCTGGTCTTAGGGTGATAATGTTGAATTTTCCACGTAGACCCAAATCATTGTAGAACATAGTTGAAGATGGAAAAAATAAGAAAAGTAGGCTTTATTGATACGAAGGTTGGAGTACATTATTGTCGGAGATAAAAAAAACTAGGTAGAGACCACCTTTTCATGAATCCTCTGTTCAAGGGTAGAATTTTCTTAAGTGATCTGCATTCCAAGTATGATCGATGAGTCGACCATTCATATCCTCGAGTTTGTATGCCCCATTGCGGATCACCATTTTTACTAGGTATGGTCCTTCCCGGTTGGGCCCTAAGACCCCGTCTGACCTCTTCCTAGTATTCAATGTTACTTTCCTGAGAACTAGGTCCCTTTCTTTAAAGTTTCGGGCCTTTACCCCCTATTGAAGTACCTGGCAATCCTGTTCTGGTAGACTGCTACCTTCTCGGCTATTCGATCTTGTTTCTCTTCTGGGAGGTCAAAGCTAGCTCGAAGCTTACTTTCATTGCTCCATGGTTTGAAATGTTGGACTCTAAAGGAGGTCAACTTATTCTCGATAGGTAGGACTATTTCAACCCTGAAGGCTAGCGAGTAGGGTGTTTCCCCGATAGATGTTCTCTTTGTAGTGCGGTAAGCCTAGAGGACCTCGGGAAGCTCTTCTGCCCATCTACCTTTCTTCTGCTGCAGGTTTTTCTTCAACAGCTTTTTAATGGTTTGGTTCATGGATTCCACTAGACCGTTGGACTGGGGCTGGGCTGCCGAAGCAAACCGAAGGTCGATTCCCAAGCCTTCGTAAAAATCTTTGAATCAGCTATTATCGAAATGTTTTCAAAGGTCAAGTATAATGGCAAGAGGGGTTTCGAACCTGTAAACTACATTAGTCTTGATGAACCTTGTTGTGTTTTCTTCTTATATTTTGGAGAGCAGTCCGACTTCTACCCATCTTGTGAAATAATCAATTGTCACGATAGTATGCTTGGCCTGACCCAGAGCGGTAGGAAGCAGTCCAATCAAGTCGACTCCCTACATAGCAAAGGGGTATGGTGAGCTAAGTGACGACAACCGTTCCAGAGGGAGGTGACTCAAATTTACGGCCTTCTGGCATGCCTCTCAGGCTTGCATAAAGTTCTTCGCATCCTAATGGATGGTTGGCCAATAATATTCCATGCGGAGAACCTGATATGCCAAAGCCTCCCCACCAATGTGGTTCCTGCATTCCCCAGAAGGAACCTCTCTCAAAGCCCACTTTGCGTCTTCAGGGTGTAGACATTGGAGCAGGGGAAGAGATCTTCCCCTCCGGTATAGATGCCTGTCCACCAAACAATACCGGATCGAGAGTCTTTTGACTCTCCTAGCTCGATCGGGCTCCCTGGAAAGTTTCCCATCCTGTAGATAATCCACTATCGAATCCATCCAGCACAGTTGTCGATCCAAGGTATAAGCTTCCTTACCTGTCATTGTGCTAGGTATGGGGATCACTTGAAGAGGGACTCCGTGGGGTAAGGTCTGGCCACCATATACAGCTATCTTGGCAAGTACGTCAGCTTGATGATTCGGTTGTCGAGGTATCTGCTCGATTTTGAGTCCTTAAATCTGTTATTGAGTTGTTGAACCAATTTCAGGTAAGCGATCATATTATCCCCTTTTGCCTGATAGTCCCTAGAGACTTGGTTGACCATGAGCAAAGAGTCGCTCTTAACATTTAGGTAATCAACCCCGAGCTCAATGGCTGCGCTTATTCCTGCTAGAAGGGCTTCGTACTCTACCTTGCTGTTCGTGACTTTAAATTCAAATCTGAAATAGTGGCATCACTGAGTTCCTTCTGAGTCGATTAGGACTAGGCTCGCTCCTCCCATAGCTTGCCCGGAAGATCCATTAGTGTAAAGGGTCCATAACTCGCAACCTTCAGTCCTAGTAACCCCCACGGTAGCAGATGTAACCCCCGAGAGGATTCCAGAATCTGACAACTGGCTGGAAGGTTGTGAGTTGTGGACCCTCTACACTGATGAAGCTTCCGGGCAAGCTATGGGTGGAGCGAGCATAGTCCTAATCAACCTTGAATATACGGAGAGCTCTGCTACAAAGTCTGCTAGTGCCTGAGCTTTTATTGCGGTCCTAGACTTGTACCTTAAATAAAACTGGGTAAGCTCCAGGACCCATACAACCAGCCTTCCAGAAACATCCAACCTTTGTAAGAATTGACCGAGGGGTTGGTCTGTCACCACTGCTATTAAATAAGCATGGAAGTAGGGACGAAGCTTCCTTACCGAGGTCACCAAGGCATAAGCGAGCTTCTCCAACAGGGTATAGTTCTTTTCGGGTTTGGTTAGAGCGTGACTTACGTAATAAATAGGTCGCTGGACCCTATCCCCGCATTCCTTGATCAAGGCCCCGCTTACTGCGGTTTCTGAAATGGCCAAGTATATTTCAAGCTCTTCTCCAGGACTTGGCTTAACCGGTGGTGGAGGGCTTGATAGGTATTTTTTCAAGGCTTGAAAAGCTTGTTTGCTCTTCTGATCCCACTTCATGTTTCTTCCCTGCTTGATGGCTTTGAAGAATGGTAGACATTTATCGGTAGACCGAGAGATGAACCTATTGAGCGCTGCTACCTGTCCGGTCAAGGCTTGAACCTATTTAAGAGACGTGGGGGATTCTAGATCCAGGATGGCCATGATCTTTTCTGGGTTTGCCTCTATGCCTATCTCATGGACCATGAAACCCAAAAATTTCCCCGCAGTTACCCCAAAGACGTATTTGGAAGGGTTTAACCTTATCTGGTTCTCCCCTAGGATCATGAAGGTTCTACGGAGGTCATCCAGATGGCCTTTTGAGGTTAAAGACTTGGTGATCATGTCATCGATATACACCACCATTGACCTTCCGATTTTGGGCTTGAACAACCGATTGACTAGCGGCTGATAAGTAGCTCCAACGTTCTTGAGCCCAAAAGGCATCACCTTGTAACAGTACAAACCTTGTGCTGTGATGAAACTGGTCTTTTCCTTGTCCGCGGGGTGCATCATAATTTGATTATACCCTGAAAATGCATCCATGAAGCTCATGAGCTTGTTTCCGGAGGTAGAATCGACCAGCTGATCAATTTTTGGTAGAGGGAAGCTGTCCTTCGGGCATTCCAGGTTGAGGTCGGTGTAATCTACACACATGCGTCACTTTCCATTTGCCTTTGTGACCATGACCACGTTGGCGATCCACTCAGGATAACCTGCTTCTCGAATGAATCCCGCTCAGGTTAGTTTGTCCACCTCTTCCTGAACCGCAACATTTATTTCGGTGTTAAAAAGGCATCTTTTTGTTTAATGGGTTTGAAGGTCGGTTCCATTGCCAATCGATGAGCAGCTAATGTCATCAGGATCCCTGGCATCTCAACATGACTCCAAGCAAAAATGTCATTAAACTCTGTGAGGAGCCTGATCAAACCCTCTTTCACTCCCGGCTCAAGGGTGGCTCTGATTTTGATGACTTTTGAGAGATCGCCCACTCGGACATGAATCTCTTCTAACTTATACACTGGATGGCCGCTGACCCATTCCCTTCTCTGTTCTTCCATGTCGGGCATTATGAGGTCATCTTCGAGGTTATCGGTGGACCCTATATCTCCTAGGTTTAGTGCAGGGGATGCCCTGTCTTGGATCGTTGTCACCTGGGAAAGTTGTTTTGCTAGAGCTGCTGGGTTAGCCGACACTGCGTAGCATTTCCTGGCTTCTTGCTGATCACCCCAAACTTCCCCCTCCTTGTCTCCTACTGGTAACTTCAAGATGTTATGGTAAATGGAAAGTAAGGATGATAAAAATGGCCTCTCTAATATTGCATTGTAGGCCGATGGGGTATCCACCACCACGAAGTCGGTCATGATATTCTGCTGTAGAGGTGTGGCTCAAATGATCACTGGTAGGATTTTTGATCCCACGGGTGTGATTGAGTCCCAGTGAACCCATATAGTGGGGTAGTGTGCTATTGTAACACCACTGTTTCAAGTTTAACTTTTCCAAGGTATCTTTAAACAGGACGTCAACGTTGCTGCCTGTGTCGACAAGCATACGGTGTACCATGCAGTTGGCAATCTGTACCGTGATTACCATGGGGTCATCATGAGGCTGTACGATGTTGTAAACTTTTACTTCGGTTAAAATGATTTGTGACAGTTGGGAGGGGTTGGTCGGTCTCTGGTCAAACTTAAAAATATCTCGCCCTTCGTCCGTACGAGGGACTTTCCTCGCATGGTTTTTTCTAGAACTCCTAGAGGTACCGGCTAGAGTAAGCCCCCCGCTGAAGGTATGTATTATTTGAATCTGCTGCATCAAGTCTGCCTGCTCCTATTTTCTTTTCTTGTCATGATCTCGGATCTCGACTTGTATTTCCCTTCCCGTTTGATTGTTCTCCTTTACTTGCTGTAAGAATTCTACCAGACATCCTTCTCTTATCAAAGCATCGATCTAATTCCGCAGGTTGTAGCATTCTGAAGTTTTATGCGCCACGTCCTCGTGAAAGTCACAATATTTATAGTGAGTTCTCTTATCGACCAGGGCTTTCATAGGAACGGGATTCTATAGCAAACCCTTGTCCCGAATGGCAAGATAGACGGTTTCATGGGATGCATTTAAGAGAGTGTAATGATCTTACCCCCTTTCATCGCGAGTTATTGGAGCCACTGTCCTAGGAGGTGGTGAAGCTTGAGGAGGAGTTCATTTTTCTGAATACCTTTCCGATCTGGGTTGAGAAAGGGGGAAGCGGTATGTTGATTTATTGGGGGGGTTTGTTCTAGCTTTTCTGAGCTTGCTCGGGTCAGGGAGCTTCTTTTTTTTTGTAGCTTTATGGCTCTCTTGTCTTCGTGTTCCATCTTGACCTTGAGCTATTCATTTTACTTAGAGGATCTTTCTTTTCCTCCTTGTACTTTCCCTTCTTCATCAATTGGACCTCCTTCTGAAGCTCTGCCAACTTGTCATTTAGGCGTTTGCTTTTGGATTTCCTTGAGTTAATCTCATTTTCCTCATCATCGGACCCTTTTGACAAACAGGCGACCTCTACCCGGTTATTTCTTCTGATGGGGTCTACTCGGGGGTTTTGTTGAATTTCTTCTTCTCTACTTCGAGCTTCCCTCCATGAAGTCGTTGTGTGGAGAAATTCTCCCCGCTATCGGGGAGGGACGTCCATCGTGGATTTAACTTGCCTTGGTTGATAGCGTGGCAGTGCTTCAGGAATTGGGGGCATGGGCCCTAACCTATCCCGGATCGAGGTTGGGAGTCCTGATCTATTACGAGCTGGTTCCTGAGGAGTAGGTCCTAGGCGATCAAAGGCGGGTTGTCTAGCCCCAGGCCTGCTTGACTCCCCCTGATTGTAAAAATCTGCTTGCTAGATAGTAATACCCTCAACGAGCAGTCGAAGGTGGACATTTTCTATGAAGGCCGCCGCTTGTAGGTTAAGCTCGACCTGCTTTCCCAGAGGGAGATCCAGATCCCGTACAGTGGCTGGTTTGGCTGGAACCTGGCTATGGAGCCCGAATTTCCTCCCATTCTTCAAGACCTTTCGTGTTGATACAACAGAAGGTTTTCTCAATGCGCTCGGCTGTCTTTGCGAGGAGCGGAGCTTCATGATTCTTATAAAATAACAAACTCTTGAATATAAAGATGGTGGTGTAAATGTTTTCCCACAAACGGCGCCAGAAAATGTTAATGAAAAATTTGCTCAGGATGAGAAATTCCTACTAACTCCCTCGAGACCACTACCAAGGAAGTGGTGGCCGGGGTCGGTACTGTCGATACCTGACCTGTTTTAGAGGTAAACGAGAGGCTGGGTTGCAAGGATACAAATGGGAGCTTTTATTATTGATTACTTGCTTTGATATATAGATTACCCTCTCATATGCTCACGGTCTCTCTAGGATCTAGGAAAGTGGCAACTTTGTGCTTGTCGAATACTGGAAACAAATACGATCGTGATTTGAATAGAGAATTTAGGCTTTCCCCTCTTCTTTTCTTTTCTTCTATCTATCGTTCTTCTTCTATTTTTTGCCTACTTCTACTTCTCTTTCTTTCATCTCCTCTTGTATGTCATGCTAGGCCCTATTTATATATAGTCCAAGTAGGTTAGAATTTGCTGATATCCAGCCACGGTCCTACGAATCCGTTTTCTCCTTATCGGGCGGGATCCTTTATTTAAAAGTTGTTGACCTCGAGTAAATAGCGGAAACGATGATATTGTTAATGAAAATGAGTTTGTTTCCTTTTAGGAATCAAAATTTTGACTCACTGGTATACGGATTTAATATTGGTTATCACATAGATATGATATTGTATGTTATCGCGGCATAGTCTTTCATGGAGGTCACCGAGCTAGCTGCCTGTGGTCTTATAGAGCGAGCTAGATCCATGCTTCGACTCTGTTCTTAGAAGCTTGGGATGGATTTTCCCTGACCCTTGGGAGCATGAGGTGTCCCGGTAGACATTCCTGAGAGGTAACCGGGGTAGTGTAGATTTAGGCGTGATTCACCTTTCGTGCCCTGAAGGGACAGCGGGCTTCTAGAGAGTTTTGTGGGCTTCTGTCTAAGACTACCGTTAAGTTTGTCCTCTTAATGTCTTAACCCGGAGGGGGCTTACTTTTCTTGTCGGGCTTTTTTCTAATGTCTCTTGAGCTTGGAGACCCCCATTGGCTTTCACGGGGTGGTTGAGGAGCTCGGCCTCTGGAACCGAGGTTCCCCAATAGGTGGCCTAGAGAAGCACGGGTTCCAGTGTTAGTGTAGGGCTTGTCTTGGTCGCGCCTAACTTGCCTTTTGATGGTTTTGAAGTCGGCCTGGCCTTCCCTGCTCCTGTGGGGTAGCTTTATGGTCTACCCGGGTTTCATGAATGTCGATTATGAGTTTTGACTTGTGTTGGGAAAGTGAAATTTTTTTCTTTGACCCTTGGTCAAATTTCACTATTAACACAAAGTGTCCTGTCTTTATTTGTATTTAAGAAGAATGCTCAAGTGCTCAAGGTCTTAATATACCTAGATGATATGATTGTTACATGTAACAATCCTCAGTCCTTGCAGAATTTTGTACAATGTTTGAATGAGATGTAAGATCTAAAAGACACAGATTATCTTCAGCATTTTCTAGGAATATAAGTCAAGATGGGTTGACCCGAACCAGATACATCGATGAACTTACGAAAAAAAAACAGGTCTAGAGAATACCAAACCTTACAACAGCTGTTGTTGGTAAACACTACATCTCAACATATGGCGATCCCATGGTTAATCCCACATCTCTACTCTATACTTTCCTCAACCCTTAAATAAAATTATCAACAACTAATAAAAATTACTTGATTAATTATTTATTTATAACTATACAATGATGAAAAAAATATATATTATATTTTTAGAAAACAATATTAAAAGTATCAGTGGTAAATTAATTTTAAATTAGTTTTGTTAATATATATATATATACATAATTTAACCACAAATATTATTATTTTTACTCTCCAATATATTGAAAAATACATTTTTAAAACAATTTTACTAAATACATATAACAATACTGTGGAAAGGGTGAGATATGTCACCTTTTTAACAGTGTGTTGTAAAGATGTCACCGGTTTAATAACTTAAGTTTTAATGGCACCTATTATGATTAACAATCCAAATTGCCCCTAAACTTTATTCTTTTAAAGGCACCTTTGTAACTCGTCTTTCTCTATCCAAAAAAGTTCTCTAAAAATAGATCTACAACTCCTCTCTCTCCCGAAAACCTTTCTCTCTCCAAATTCTGCACAAGAAGGTTACAAATATTCAAAATCTTCACTTTTAAATTTTTCATGCATTTCTGTGTGGTAAAACAATGTAACCATTCTTTGTGATATGTTGTTCCAATCTTTTGTATGAACATGTATGAATATTTTATCTCAAGGTTACAAGATTTTTTATATTGTAAATATGAAAGAAATATTTTTAATTCATTGTAATTGAAAATTGAACATTTATTTTTATTTTGATAATAATGGTTTGTGATGATGAATTTCACAGGACAATGGATCGGGTGAGAATAGTCATTTCTTACAATGGTCAATGTGAGCAATTACATGACGCAAGTGAGAGGTTATTAGGTTCTGATAACCAAGGATTGTATGTGAAAAAGAGTATGACTTATGAAGAATTGGTGTCGATCGTGCAAACCGTTGTGAAGTATGATGTGAACAAATATATTGCTGATCTATAATCTATTTCAATCATTCCTGGGACAACATGTCGCACATTTATAAAAAACGACGATGAAGTTCAGTTTATGCTAGGGGAAGATATGGTGATCCCTTAAATATGTGTTAGTATAATTGAGAAGGTAGCAGGAGATGTGATAAGTGAAGATAAGTGAAAACACCCAACAATTTCGAATATTAAGCAGAAGCAACCAGTTGTTGATAAAAACAAGTGGGATCGAAGGTCGGGACATTATGTGTGATGTCCCACCGGAAGTAGCCGACCATACTGATATAGTGGGACCTCAATTCAACGATGTCTTTGGTTGTCAAATTGAGATGATTGCTAGGCAGTACAACCATCAATATAATGAGATCTACAATGACATGAACAATGAGCAAAATACTGAACGGAATGTTGGGCCGATTCATGAGGTGGATAATGAGGCAAATTTTCATCAGGTAGATAACGTAGTGAACAATGAGGATGATGAAGAACCCGTCCAAATGGAAAGATGTGCAAGACGTGTACATAGATTTAGTTCCAGTGCAGCAGATATATATGGGACCTCATAGGTCCGACCTAATGTAACTCAAGATGATTCTTATAATGCCACAACGTGGGTTATTTCAGGAGCAGAATCATACTCGTTTGGTATGGGTGGAAACAACAACTTGGTTGAAGATGAACCTAAAAGCATGATATATAAAGGGCAATTTTTTTCCTACGAAAAAGGATTTGAAGAGACTAGTTGGCCATTTTGCAATGCGACAGAACTTCCAGTGGAAGGTGGAAAGGTCCAATAAGATAACGTTACATCTGGTTTATTTGATGGAAAACTGTACGTGGAAGTTTAGAGTGGTGAGAAGAGATGAAGGGACATACTTCCAAGTAAGAAGTTTTGTCAACGAACATACTTGTCCATTGGAGGAGATTCATTATCGCCACCGACAAGCTAGTGCAATCATAATTGAAGAGGTGGTTACAACTAGACTTCAACAACAAAATGGTCAACTAATGAGTCCGAAGAACATAATCGCTGACATGAAAACAATGCATGGCATAAAAATCATGTACAGTAAGACACATCAAGCCTTCGATTATACATTGTCACTGACCTATGGAACGTATGGGGAAACCTTCCAACTGTTGCCATCATTCAGTTACGTGTTGGAACAAAAAACCAAGGCATAATCACTAACTTATAGTGCGATAAAGATGGTAAATTTCTCTACTTTTCCATGTCGTTAGGTGCCTCACTTAGAGGATTTCGGAGGTGTATGCGTCCAGTTATTACCATTGACTGTACCCATTGATGGGACTATTCAGGGGTACAATGTTTGTTGCAACTGCACAATATGAGAATGAACAAGTGTATCCAATTGCTTATAGGTATAGCGACTCAAAAAATAACCTTTAATGGGAGTGGTTTTTGGATTGCTTGAACGCTGCCCTAGGTCATATTGTTGATTTGGTTTTTATTTTCGATTGACATGCAAGCATTGAAGAAGGAATTTCTAAAGTGTTCCCTTATGCCACCAATACTATATGTTGCTGGCACTTTTCTAAAAATATTAGGAAGCGATATCACAGAAAGGATGTTACCGCAACAATGGACAAAATAGCCCGAGCGTACATTGAGTTGAAATATAACTGGAACATGGAAGAGTTACGCAACTTGCACCAGAATGCATTTGATTATGTCAATATTGTCGATCCACACAAGTGGTCCCGTGTACACTGTCCCAAAAGAATGTACATGGTGCTGACAACAAATTCTACAGAATGCATAAACTCATACCTCAAATTTGCACGGCGACTACCATGTTGACTCTGGTTAAGTTCATTAGGAATATGCTACAGTGGTGGTTTCACGATCGCTATCGAGCTGCACAGTCCATGAGTCATCAGTTGACCGACACAGCACATCTTGTGATCCTAAAACGTGTGGAGAAGTGCGGTTATACGACAGTGAATCCAGTAGAGTGGAATTTTTTTTTGGTGAAGTGGTTAGGAAAGTAGTGGACTGTTGACTTAGCCCAGAAGACCTGCATATGCAACAAATTCTAAATGGACCAGTTTCCATGTTCTTACTCCCTCGCGTCGTAAGGCACATTACAATTTATTATGTACCGTTAATATTATTGGAATGTAAATCTCAATTTTTTCATTGTTGGTGTTGTTGGTGTAGGGAGCGAAACTTGGATTACCGAATGTAGACTACTATGAGAGACAAACACTTATTGATGTGTACTCGGTTCCTATTATGCCGGTTGGACATCCTTCAACATGGGCAGTGCCATCTAACATCACTGAACGGGTAGTTTTGAATCCAATCTCCAGGAGACAAGAAAGACGCATGAGAGCGGGTTGACATGTCTCGTCTTCAGAAAGGACATCCACACAATCGTGTAGAAGATATGGACAATCGGGTCATAATTGCAGGAGGTGTTATAACCCACCTTTGATTAATCAAGGTCCAAGCAGAGGTGTTTCCGATGAATACTGTCGTAAGTGTAGCATCTGTCATTCAATTGGACACAACAAATAGACATACCCTAACAGGGACCCTATCGTGGAATGAATGTCAGTGTCCCCAATGATGACATTGTAATAATTTGGAATTGTATGACATTATAATAATTTAAAATTGTATGACTTGTTCATTAACTTATTTTGTAATTAAACAGGTGTTTTTATTTTCAATTATAATACTGTTCAAGGTTTGCAATGTGTGTCATACTTATGATGGCAGACACTTGAAACAAAAACATTAAAAAAATTGAAATAATACAACTGAAATAGAATGTCTTTGTACATAACAAATTGTACGAAACAAAAATAATATACAACAATTAATATACAACCAATCTCTAAGCGGGCTTGGAGTTACAAAAAATCTCCACAGCCATCTTCTCCCAAATGATCCCCATCTCGTCTTCTGACTAATAGAAAGCATGTCGTACCGCCAGTAAGTACTCGATCAGTCTCAATGTGTGGGAACCAAGGTTATCCCAGCAATTGGACACATTAACACGTGTTACAATTCGTTTTTAATAAAACAATCTCTAAGTTAGTTAAAGAAATAGACTTACGATAGATTTTGTTAGGGGACCGTTGATGTGGACACCACGATGACCGAGAAAGGCCTATTTTTCCAGGGGAACATCCCACGGCTAGCTCGTCGCACAGTGTGAAACCCCGCATCATTCAACATCAACGGTAAAAACCAGCGCACTGGGCAGACCTGTTACTTCCTGATATGCATGGGGACATCCTGTCTCTAGGGATCCAGTATGTCCATCTTCCCGAGACTAAGGTCGACGGTCACCAAGAGGCAATGTTGGCACCCAATGTTGCACAGTATCAAGACTTTTAATAGTATTCTGAAGGTGTTAGGATATACGAACACATTTTAATTTAAATCATTTACGTCGTGTAACACACACAAAGTCAACCTCGTGCCACGGACAGTTTCCACTCGTGGTAGCTCCACAGACCGCCTGAAGGTCTTCATCCGGCCACTAGGACTACAACACATTCCACCTCATCGTGGTCACAGCCCTATAAGCATCACATGGACATCATTCTCTCCCACTGTACCATCATAAGTGATTGTACATACATTCATTGACAAAAAGTTATCAACAACAAAAAACCAAAAAAATATATGCAAAACAAATAAGTTATAAATACTTACATAGAATTACGTGTCCAATATGTTGATCTTCTGGTTATACATAGTGAGGAATCCCCGCTGACACTTCTGAAGAATATGCAGGTACGCGTCCATATGCTGAAAATATATAAATGTTATGAATTGTTAGCAATACAACATTACTTAAACAAACATCAAATACAAATTCAGGTAAGTATGTACCGTGTCCTCTAGTCTATGAAGTTGGACTGCATCCGCTGGAACCATTTGGCTTTGACTGGCACCAGCACGTCCATGTCATGTCTGTATAATTTTTTGATTAGCTTTATAATAAATTTATTAAACAAAAAAAGACTGCCAAATTCATAGACAAAGTTGTACTCACTGTTCCCCGTTGATATTCCTCTTAAAGACTTTGTAAACCGCTAGCTGGTCAGCGTCCACTAGTCCATGGGGTCAAATATGTGGTCCGCTGACTAGGGTCGTGTCCTCACCCTCTTTGGCCGGCATGGATCTATGTAAGGGCTGAGCAACTGCCAACCGCTCTTGAGTATATATTTCCTGGGCGGGACTCCAGCCTTCAGGGTGTGCTGCTACAAGAAGCTCTGTGCCCGTATATTAGTTGGATCGGTTGATATATGGAGTGGATGGGACCGATACGGCTGGATCGATGTGGAGGGTGGAATGGACCGCTAGACATCGATCGGTAGGCGAGGTGGGGGGAGCTATAGAGCTTGGTTTATGTGCTAAGTGGTGAGGGGAGCTAGGTCTGAGTCGACCCAGACAGGACTGCTAGGAGGTCCGAACGGACAGCTGTATGTGTAGCAGGCAGTGAGCTCTACGTCCACCTATCCTATCTATCAACCCCCTTTGTATACCCACATGTCTTGTCTCTGAAACTAAAGCCTGGATCATAAGGTGGTGGACCATTCTTGTGTGTATGCGTCGTCGTCCCATAAAGCCTCCAGATCATGCCTAGCAACTCTTGGTGTTGCTGCTGTCGATCCTCATCACTCTTCCAGATCTTATCCAGTAACTCCCGATGTTGCTGTTGTCGATCCTCCTCACTCTTTCGAAGGGCTTCATGCACATCATTCAATAGATCTACTCATGCGGCCTGAAATCATGTCAAGATTGCTAGTACTAAAACAATCAACATGTCATGTTAATAAAAAACAAAAGTATCATTTCAACTTACCTCTCTATCACGTCCAATGCCCCCACGGGAATCCCTTCTAAATGTAGCAAGTCCGGGGGTGGTAAACTCAACCCGCCTATGCCTCCTTGTCTGAGAGTCCGGCTCAGATCCCTCACTGTCATTGGCCTGAAACACCACTCTTCGACTTTGATCCCTCACTGTCACTGGCCTTGAAACCCCCACTCTCTGTCCTAGTGTTCCTGCCAAAGGTAGTCTTATCAGGGACCTGAGGCAGAATCTGAAGCTTGTCATCCTCTAAATATAGGCTCCCCCTCTCATTTAGCACCGTATAGTACGGTGCCTCTCTTAGCTGGTGTGGGCACCAGTTTCGTCCTCTCAAACATCTGAAATCTTGGTTATAAAAATGTAATTGTATACTTAGTAACTAATATAAACATTAACAAATTAAATAAATACCTTGGCTTTGAAAATCTTGGTTAGCTTCTTCCCTCTCGGTTGTTTGCTCAAATCCCACTTCAAAATACGGGGAGACAGGTCCACAACCCTCCAGGTGCCGAGCCAGAGGCCCAAATCGAGGATCACCTCGAAAGAAAATATCTACATCAAAGATAAGTATGATAAGAATCCATAAAATTTAGGACACCAACAATAACGTACAGATTGTAATTCAAAGTTCTTAACAATAGGGCATGAGATAGACCGTAAATATTGTATGTCTCCACCGTATGTATGTCAGCACCCTTTTCCTGCTGATGTCTCTTAAACCAGTCACGTCGCCCATCAAGCACATGCTTAAATGAGTAAATGGAATGTATATACATGTGAGCACCCCATGGGAATGTATCGAACACATCGAGGTCCTCCACCATCCGAAACTGCCAAAAACTTGAATCTCTTGTCCACCCCCATCCTTATCTAGTTCAGTATATAGATGAGGTAGAGCTTCACAACATCATATGCCTCCCGAAACTCTCCGATGGTGAGAAAAACCCTCATCTCCTCAAACGAAACCTCATCGGCTCTAGGAAAGTGTAGGGAAAATCGAGCAAAGGAAGCATGAAAAAATTAGAAAATTAGGGTTTCGGTATAAATAAATAAAATTACCTTTATAATAACAAGAACCTTAACCCTAGATTAATTGATGTATATAAAAAGTGTCGTACCTTTTTCTCGTGACGATTGAACTAGCACCAAATTGAATCCGTAAGATCTTCCAATCCAATCACGAACGTGATTCACCTAAAAGTGTGGGCTCCCTTTCTTTAAATTGTATACCTAATGATGGAAACAAACAAAATATTTCTCTTTGTTAGTCACAATAATCCTCCAAGAAGAAAAAAAAACGTTAGGTCACTTGTGAATTATCAATCAACTTGATTGAAACTGGCGTGAACCTTGATTTGATATTGTACACAAAACCTTTTAATGTAAAGGCTGTTGAGGTTTATGCCATAAAGATGTAATTTGTAAATGGATTTATGTAATAAATAAAAAGAAAAGTTCAATTCATTCTTGTCATGTTATTTATTTTATAAACTTGTGCATATATTTAAACATCCAAGATTGCCGGATGTAATCTCGAACTGTGTATATGAGTGTCATATACAGATGGATACAGTAAGAGACGTGCAATCTAAAGAGTCCATAGATAGCAAATAAAGCTAGGTACTTTATTTGTGGTTAATCTATAGTTGCTGACCATTCCGTAATGTACGGTGATTCTATCCTGAATCATTCATATGGAGATATGAGAATGGAGGCACCTTGTATGATGTTATCATATAAGACTGGGCCATGGTCTATATGAATCTCTCACCAAGATCCGTTTATCGACGAGTTTCATATATATCATTTTATGATGGCTATATGTGGGTGATCTTAATCCTGAGTGACTTATCGACTCCTTAAGGTTAGATCGCGGTCTTTGATATACCATGGATAAGGTCGGATGCAGTTCCCGATCAATATGCTCTGTATGTTAGGATTGCGATTTGGCTTGTGGCTGGGAAGGTTTGTACACAATAGTGGAATCCACTCCTTCTTGTGAGAGGTAGATGGTAGTTCTCTTAAGGGTTAATTCGGGGCTTGGGCAATATGAGCGCTCTCCTAATTTCGTAAGGAAATAGGATTTATTGTTCATTATAGAATCAACTGTGCTTAAAGGATATATGTAATTAGAGGGGTATAACGGACATTATGACCGAGCTCTAATTATAAACTACTGTGGAGGATCACACCATGTGTAATAGCTATATCGATGGACACCGAGTTGTATCGGTCTGTGTAAAAGCGTCTACAGTTGAGAGAGTGAAGCTTCGGGTTTTTAGTGGAATAACACCGGAGTTAATAATCAAGGAATATTAATTAAAGAGTTTAATTAATGATTCCGAGGATTATTTGAGCTCAAAATATTGTGGGTCCATTAGGTCCCCTTGCTAGCCCGATCGATTTAGGTAACAAGGGTCAAGGTTAATTAATTGGATTATCCAATTAATTGTGTTACGAAAGTGGCACGTACATATTCAAGAATTAATTGAATAATGAGATTATTTAATTAATTAACGTTAATAGTTAAATTAATTAAATAATTAGATTATTTAATTATATTAATAATTATGAATTATTAATTAACTATTAATTGGAGGGTGTTAGTTGATATATGGATTTAGGTGAAGATAAAATAATAGGATTATTTTATTTTTACTAAATCATTTATCTAAGTATTTGAATTTAGTTTAAATTTAAAATACTTATTATCACTTTTAATATTTTAGATATATTTTAAAAGGATAATTAAAAGATATATATCAACTAATAACACAATAGAGATTGCATTGTATGTAAATTGGTGTGTACATGAAACAATAGTATAAGAAGAATTTGCATAGGATGCAAATACTTAATTTATAAATATATATGTATTTTGTGAAGCAAGTAGAGTGAACATATATATAGAGATATATATAGAGAGGACGTAATTTTGTGGTGACAAAAAAAAAGCAATTAACTAAATATATATAATATATATATTTGTGAAGCAGTGTGTGAAGTTTTGAGAAAGTGAAGCAAGGAGTGAATATTTGTTATAAAAGAAACAAAAAGGCTTGCTCTGTTATCTTGCGTGAGAAAGAAGTAGAACATATATATATTTGTGCAAATATTGAGAGCAGCAGAGTTATATATATATTTGTGTACGAGCAGCAGTGATATATATTGTTTCATGTTTCGTGTGTTTTTTAAACACATAGAAGAAAGAGTTTCTTCAATTTTCTTTACATCCTCCATTCAAGTTCCTGAAACTGTGACGCGCCCACACGCAGTTACCAGTCTCGGGAGATAGCGAGAAAGATCAAGTGGTTTAGACAAGAGCATATCGAAAAGTGAAGGTGCCTCCAAACGTTGGTAAGATTTTCTTCTTCTATTTTTTGTTGATTACAATTTCCTGTGTTTACATATTGTATGTATTGGTTCCGAAAAATAATTACGATAAAAAAGTTCACTGGTCCTAGATACAGATATGATCTGTAGATATAAAAAATTTAAAACCTAGTTCCGCTGCGTGACCGGTGAACGGGGTTCCAACAAAGGCTACTAGTGTACAATCTAAAACTAAACATTCTTTCTTCCTTCTCTTCTTTGCCAAATCTCACACTATTTATAAGAGTTGATGGAATTTTGTCTAAAGCAAAAACAATTTTTTATCCAAAATTCTATGGTAGCCGAATTCTTTCAAAAAATCCTTAGCCTTAGCCTTAGCCGAAATTATGTAAGCCATATATATATATGACTGAATTCCTAGCCCTAAATCATATTGGGTTGGCCGAATTCAACTTATATTTGATTTAGAAGACTTAATTCTTTCCAAAGAAGGATTTACTTGATGGGCAAGAATCCTATCCTTAGGTGGATTTACTCGATGACCAAGAATCCTTTTCCAAAAATAATTCTTTCCTACACCAAGACTCCTAATCCAACTTAAATAGTGTATTTGTAACCATATTAAAGATTTCCTAATTTTACTAGATAAATAATTCTTTTTATTTATCTACTTATCAAATATAGTCTTTAATATTAATTATACTACCAACAATAGTATAATATTAGGAGACCATCTCCTAGTAGGAAAAATATTTTGAATTTTAATTAAATAATTAATTAATTACCAAATTAATTAATTTTCATTTAATTAATATAATAAAAAAAAAGTAATATAATTAAGCTAAACTATATAGCTTTGCCGCCCAAAACCATATATGGGCCATTATATTATTTTTCTATTTTATTAAATCCATTGGACCTTAATTAAAAGTCCACATGTGAACTAGACCCATTCTTACAAAAAGAAACAAGTCCACATGCCTCAATACAACTCCAGATGGACCCCTAAATTGGTCCGGTAGAATATATCAAGTGATCCATGCAAGTTCATGTGGATTGGGGATCTTTGTGGGCTATTCAAATTTAAGCTCCAATAGACACAACCCAATCACAATCAACAAATGATTCACTTAGGTCCAATCTATTAAGTTTAGTTCATTCTACTAAAGAACTAAAATTGAACTCTTAAATAAAGATAGAATAAGTTAATATTCCTCATTGATACCCTATACAATCTTAATGGAGAAAGTTTATCCTTGTGAAGAATACCATAAATCGCCAAGAGCTCATAGACCGTCTATAGCTCTCCAAGTTACCATATTTACTCATATGACCACATTTTGAACTTGGATATTTTGACTTGTCCAGAAGCCATGTTTCAATAGACACTATTGAAAACTTAACGTTAAGATTTAATATCTAATATCTCAAAACATCCATATGATGATATTCTATTCT
Organism: Dipteronia dyeriana; assembly: GCA_032871835.1. Lineage (NCBI taxonomy): Eukaryota > Viridiplantae > Streptophyta > Magnoliopsida > Sapindales > Sapindaceae > Dipteronia > Dipteronia dyeriana. The sequence continues at coordinate 21,864,627 of CM065296.1, forward strand.
CATTTGATAAATGGAGCCAGGATGTCCATATCTATAAATGAAGTCCTCTATAACAAATAAATACCACCAAACTATCGAGGATAGACTATGCTATATAATCGTACTCATTGATAGCTCAAATGATAACACTTGTAACCATAAGTCCATCATTTATCTCAGGATTGAGATAGACTCTCCGATTGTATTCAACTGAAATTTTTATCCACTAATGGTTCTAGATAAAGTATTTCATTGTGATCCAAATCAATGCACCCAATGCACTAGATTTTTTTGCCCAAAGGCACCACAGTTTGATGATTTTAGACTCATCATAACACATTTGATCCCACTCAAATGTTTGCAAAAGAATCTACAGCTTTGACAAGATAAAGGTCTCCAACCTTTATCTTACGTTGTGAATATTATTCAAGACTAACTAAAGAATTGTGTCTACCTCATACATATCTAGATGTATGAACGATTCTTCTTTTCTCATAGTCGTTTGACCTTATGATTATTTACTTTTAGCGATTATAATAATTAAACTATAAAAGCTATTAGATTTGTTAAACTTTATTAATACGAAAAGATTGTCAAATACATTATTATACTCTTGCTATTGAGCATAATCCCAACAGACAGTACTGTTGATGTATGCCATTAACCACTTCTACATACACGCTCTTGTTCGGTAAGGCTCCAAACCGTAATCCAGTGATCATGCAAAGTTCCACTTTCGAAAACCTCACTGAATGGTTCCCTAACATGAACTGCATCTCATCTGTTGGGCCATTATGATGCAGCTTCCTCAAAAGCAACCAATGGATAACACCACCTGAAACTTCATCTCCCGATGCAACGTCTGGAAATGCCCGAAACAAGACGCCGTGAATCGAATTCGGTCTTCAACTACAAATTCTACAGGGACCCGGTTTAGCACATCGACTATATGGCCAACGTCGTCAAATTGGTCGCATCGAGTAAGTTTGCACTCGTACCAGTTTCCTTCTGGATTTTTAAGAAAATCCCTCAACCTATTTCTCATTTGCAATGTCACAGAAATAATACATCACTAAACTAAAAAAAGCTCAGAAAAAACATCAAAAGTCTCGGGCCATTGTAAAAAACAAGTTCGAGCCTTTGCAAAAAAAGCTCGGGCTTTTGATAAAAAAGCTCGAACATTTGACAAATAATCTCGGACCTTAACAAACCCAAAATTCTCACAAAAAAAACGTGCAAGGCTACACTGAAAGTATTTTTTAACGTTGAATTTGAGTGGTACTCTATGAAGGTTCTTAACACAAAATTTATCAATTATAATATCTGAATTAACGATATTAGAAAGTACTTTTTCAATACAAACCACTGAAAAAAACATGCAAGGTTATATTGAACAACCTAAGGGGGAGGGGGGGTGAATAGGTTTTCTCCCTTTTTTAATAATTCTTTCGAGACTACTAACAAAACCTTAATAATCATACAAATTAACATTCAACATGATTGTTATGAGAAAACAATATATTCAAGTATGCTCAAATCTCCACTCTTTGTCTACAAAACATACAACAAGAATCAATGTATCTTATGAATAAATATATTCAATGTAGAACAAAATTCCATAAGTTGTACTTAGAGTATTACAATGTGGTACTTTACAATTTGAATGGAATATCACAAGATACAAAGTTATCTAACATATACAAACAATATTGTGTAAGGAAGTCAATTACAAAAATGACAATATACAAAATATCAATTGAACACACACACAAACACACACACACACACATATGAGAGACAGAGATAGAGAAAAGTTGACACAAGATATAACGTGGTAAACCTCCGAAGACGAAACATCCACGGGTTAGCAACCACGGACAAACAAAATCCACTAGTAGATAAGAAAAGTACAATCTCTCAAGTGACCCCTTCACCAAGAAACTACCCTCTTATCCTACTCATGAATATGTCACCCTCTTGCTCAACATTTCGAGGTCTCACACCTCTTTTCAAGATTTCCTCGTTCACCCTTCCTGATCCTCACGACCCTAGGTAAGACTTCCTTGCTCACCTTTTCGGATCCTCCCGACTCTAGGAAAGACTTCCTTGCTTGACATTCCGAGGTCTCACATGTCTTGCCAAGACTTCCTTGCTCAACAACATAGGTCTCACACCTATTGTCAAGACTTCCTTCTCACAAGGCATCTAAGTGATGATGAATGCAAAACGCGAACAAGCACACAACATAGAATAAGATGATCAACAAATTCTACGGAAACTAGAATTAATCAATGAGCACACCAAGCATATTTTCTAGTTTATAATCAAAAAATGACACAACACAAGAAGATGCATGAGCATATGAAATGTATGGATTAGGTACACTCCATGAGGATCTAGACATAGACAATAAAGTTCATAAAACAAGATTATCTAGATCTTATGCATGAATAAAAGTCTAGAGCATGCCAAATTTCCAAACATGCACTTTAAACCTAGATTTTATTCATGTTACTAAAGCTTGAAATAAACATGTTCATGAAGCACATATTCAAGACTTTAGAACTAAAACAAAAAATGCTAGAAACACAAAAAATGATCAATCAAATCTCTAGCAATCATTTAGAGCATATATTCACAAAATAGTCAATTAAACTCTTATAGACTCTAAATATAAAATGAAATGTGCTAATCTTAGATCTATTCAACAAATGAGTTCTAGCATATGATAAGACTATTAATCATGAAAATAAAGTCAATCAAAGCACAAATAGTTCTAGATAAGACGCTAGCACAAAACAACTCACAATCATGTGAAAACATAGGTTTGATTGAAACCTAACTCACAATCAAGTTTCTAATTAAGCACAACTAGAATTTAATTGAAGATCTATCACTCATCAACATATGTTCAAGTCAAATGCACACAAGTAGGAAGAAGACCCAAGGTATTTGAATATTAGAATCAAGGAAATCAGAAGTTAAACCAATACCTTGTCAATTTGGAGTACAGCCACGAAAATGGTGCGATCTGCCAGAAGAAATTGAACAAATGACTTCAAGGTTGCCTGGAGATGATAGAGGACTTTAATACGAAACTTCTCCAACTTGAATCACTCAAATCGGATAAGAAGAGAGAGATATGGTGATTCAAAGTTGAGAGAAAAAATATGGAAATTTTCTACACTACATTTTCTTCTTCATAGGATTCAAATGAGAGAGAGAAGAGATATATAAAAAAGAGGGAATAAAAGAGCATTAAAGGACCAAACTACCCCCTTTGAGAATGCTTCCCCGAGATGGGGCATGGGCATCTCGGGGCAGCAAGGAGTTGTGGCCGAGATGGTCACGCGCCATCTCAGGCCTGCACCATGTGATGGCCTTTGGCCATGGTGCTCCTCCTAGGCGTTCCTCTCGCGTTCTTCGATCGTTCTTTGGCCTTCGAACTCGGAATTCGAATCTGCAGTAGATTACGAACCATAACTATCTCACGGACATGGACATATAAGATACTCAACCCATAAAATAATAATTCGACTCTATATAAGAAGATGAAGACAATTTACGTAACATGACTGGAAAGTATCATAACTTTTGACTCAAAACTTGAAATCAATAGTATGAGTAACCGAAATGACCGGAACTCAATCAAGAATTTTTTAAGACTAAAATCAAGTTCAATATCCATCTTTTAAAAATATATAAACATATAAACACATTTCACACAAGAATGCAAACTACATAGACATATTCTCCAATCTTGCATTTTCTAAAGCATGTTATTTTCATACCAATGCATGAGCATTCATCTTCATTTGTGTGAATGAGTTATAACAAATGATGCGCTACGATACAGGGACACAAATGTATGAATTGTGTGTGTGTGCCAAAGCCTTGTAAGAGAAATAAGGTCTTAATATACCTTTGTAGAATCATGAAGCACTTTTCCCGTCGAAGACTTGAACTTGCTTGAATAGTTGTAATTTTCTCTTTGAAGTTTGAATAATCATGAATACTAGACAACTAAACAATACAAAGGAAATGTTGTTTTGATATAGAATAATGCCAACATAACTTACGAACCTAACAACCACCATGCAAATCCCAACATGAAAAAAACTCAACTTTCATCTTATTGCGAGTGTTGTTTTAATAAGTTTTATGTTTGAAAAATATTTGCTTTGTTGTTAAAGTAGAAAAGAAAGAATCAATATAAGACGAATTAAACAATCAATCAAGTGGACATAATTTGACCTTTCAATTTCAAATATAATTCATGACACAATTCTAAAAGTGAGGAAATATTTGGACCTTGTTAATGTAATACTACAGTTTAAGGGTTATAGTTGGCTTATTTAACTAAATTAATTATCATATGTTTAACACGTGTGTTTGAACATTATGATGAATTTTTTTTAAAAAAAAAAATCTACATTTGAGGCAATTACTTGAGGGATATTGTCAGGCTAAATAAGTGATATTACCAGTAAACCACATTGGACAGTGATCTTTATAACGAGTCTTGAGTTAAATATAAATTAAAATCCATAACTATAAACTTTATAATTGAAAACGGTAATTTTATTAATACAATAATGTTTTTTTTTATGAATATATATTTCAAAATGTTGGACCGGGCTATCTACTCTATGCTTACCTCCGCCCTTGAAATAAATTATCAACAACTAATAACAATTAATTAATTATTTATTTATTTATAATTATACCATGATGAAAAAAAATATTTTATCTTTATTTTTAGAAAAAAAAAAAATATCAATGGTAAATCAATTTTTAATTAATTTTGTTAATAATATATATATATATATATATATATATATATATATATATATAAATTAACAACAAATAGTATTTTTTTTACTTTTATAATATATTGAAAAATAAGTTTTTAAAACGATTTTACTAAATGCATATTACAATATTAGACTCATTTTTTTTTTTCAAAATACTGTTTTTAATTATTACCACTAGACACATTATACGTTTCTAAAAGTACGAAAATCAATATCTTATTTTGAAATAAAAATATATAAAACAAAAAACATTACCGGCCTTAGCTTTCTTAAAAGATTTTTGTTTCAGTGCTCGTAATTGAAGAACATGAAAATTACTTTCAAATATTAAAATCTATTTTGGAAAAAATACGGAATAATTTGTTAATAGCAAAATTTGGCTAGGGGACCAAAAAGAAATTTTCTACTCTCTTAGCTCAAATCAAAGCCCGAGTTCACCATTCATTGAACCCCGGGCAAGCCATAAAGCTACCCTGTAAAAGCCAGGAAGGGTCTTCGGGCTTCCGAATTATTCGGAATGGAGCCCGACACGATCAAGTCGAACCCCTTACGCCTACCTTGGAATTTGGACATAGCCCGATACGTGGTTATCCAAGCTTCTTGAGATCACCTATCCTGGAACCCTGGTTCTTGGGGTTGGGCTCCAAACCATCCCGTAAAAGCAAGGAAAGATCGCCGAGCTCATGAAGCATTTGAAGTGAAGCCCGACACAAACAAAGTGAGTTCCTTCCATATCAAGGCTTCCCGAGGACAAAATTAACTTGTAGCCTAAACCAGAAGCCCGCCAACCTTTCCAGAAGCCCGCAAACCTTTCCAAAAGCCCGCCAATCTTTATAGAAGCCCGTTGTCCTCTCCAGATACAAAAAGAGGGCCTTTAAGAGGATCAGATTCATGATATAACACTGCTCCACTTCACCAAAGGAAGAAGCCAATCCATCTAGTTAGAGGAAGCTCGCAGAAGCCCTACCATCACTCACGGGCGTTAGCACGGTCATTTTGAGCTTAAAAAGGGACCTGGAAAGGTTAGATCGAGCTCCTAACATTAAGACCATTGAGCACCTAACATTAAGACCCAGGTCTGGATCTACCTCGTTCTACGAACACCATACTCAATGACCTTCATGAGGCATCACACCATGAAGGCAAACGGGATCACATCTACACTTCAACGAAAATTGAAACATTGTGTAAATGTAGGGCAAGAGGTTGAATCCAAAGAGGAAACAAACTTATCTCCTAAGATATTCTCAAATCCGTTATTAATTCAAAGTCAATGACTTTTAAATAAAAGATCTCGCCCGATAAGGAGGGAATGGATTGAGAGAATCAGAGCGGGAGATCCACAAGTTTAAACCATTCGAGCTATGTATAATATACCCAAGCATGATCGACACTGGGGGATCAAGATAAGAATAGACATAGAAAAATAGAGATTTGACTTCGGCCTAAATTTTATAATCAGATCACGGCCTCCACCATTATCTACTATTCTACAGGCACGAAGTTGCCACCTTACTGTATCCAGTAAAGTTTAAGAGTGTTTAATTGTCCTTTTGTATGATATTTATAGTTGATAATAAAGCTATTGCATTCCCATCTTTATTTCACTTATATCTACACACTCATCTTTATTCGATCAGGTTAGGTACCTAAGGTACCAATCCCGGCCACCACTTAAGTGGTAGTGGTCTCGAGGGTGTTAATCGGAATTTCTCACCTCGATTAAATTCTCCGTTAACACTTTCTGGCACCGTCTATAGGAACACCCACACTGTAAACTCTACACTTACAAGTTTGTTGTTTTACAGTAATCATGAGGCTTCGCTGCTCTCAAGGACAGCCCGAAGCATCGGGACATCATCTGCCCCCTCCACCCAGAAAGGCCTGAAAAAGGGAAAGAAATTCAAACATCATAAGCTACACTCTCATCAGGCTGGTGTAGAACGGGCTCCAACCCCTCAGGCGATAGACCTAACTGTGATCAATCAACATGCAGCAACCATTGTGGAAAAAGTTCACCTCCGTCTTGTTGTAAAGGGGATTGATCCTCAACTGGCAGATCTGGGAATCCGAGGAGAAGCAAGTGGACCAGCTGCTAGGCAGCCTGCCTTCGATTGGCTGGGACCCCCCTACTGATCCCTACCTACCATAGGATAGTGCCTACAATGTCCATTCAAGAAAGGCTAAGGGCCATGCCCCCGGTCATGGATAGCAGACAAACTATTGACCTATGTAGATTAAGTCTGCAGTCGACGTTCCACCAAGGCACCTCACAGCCCTTCTCGACCGGTGACTTCCAAAAGGGAACCTCGAGCTGAAGCCAAAGGTAGCTAGAAGACCGCGTAAGCAGACCCTGTCTCTGAGGATGAAAAAATTGAAGTATCCAGCTCATCGGGGGGATCTGACAGAGAGAGCTTTGATGTCGACTCCAAGATGCACGAAAATAAGAACCTAAGGAACCAGTTGGCTAAGATGCAGAAGGAAATTCAGCTGCTGAAAAGAGGGAAGGGAAGGGAAGGGAAGGGAAGGGAAGGGAATGGAAGGGTAAGGGTTAAAAAAAGACCCCCTGAGCAAGAATAACGCCTCTTTTACCAGAAGAATCTAGGAGGCGAAACTCCCACCAAAATTTAAGATACCGTCAAACAAGTTCTCCGGTACGGAGGATCCTTTGAGCCACTTGGAGAGCTTTGTCCAATAGATGGAAGTCAAAAACATAACCAGGGCTACCATGTGTAGAATATTCCCTACCACCCTGACCAATTATACCAAGACATGGTTCTAAAAGCTCCCCGCTTGCAGTGTGGACTTCTTCATAAAGTTATCAACTGATTTCTGCTTACAATTCTAGGGAATCAAACCCTGGACGAAGGATCCCATCCATTTAAAGTATGTGATCCAGAAGTGAGGGAAAAACCCTCCGGGCTTACATGGAGCGGTTCCACAAGGAGGTCATCCAGATGGGGGTCTTCATTGATAAAGATACCCTCAGCAATTTTAGACGAAATCTATGGGTGGGTAAGCTTTTCCGATCCTTTACCAAACTACCTCCGGAGACCTACCAAGAGGCCTATGATCGGGCTCTAGAGCAAGTCAAAGTCGATGAACAACTCAAGGTTAAAATGGAGCATGATGACATGAGAACGGAAAAATGACAGAGGAAGGAAACTCTCAGACATGAACCAGTTCAGAAAAGTCAGAACAAACCTCCCATTAGGTCAACCTTCCATTTTTCGATTTCTCAACTCAAGCAAGAAAGGTACCCAGCAAGGTGAACCCCTCTGCAGGCTTCACCTCTTCCCAAGACAGTAGCCCTATAACCCGAGATGAGAAAGGATACGAACATTACACCCTCCCTAAATCCATCTCGTGAAACGATATACCTCACCATCCAGGATAAAGGGCTACTATAGAAGCCCGCACCCATGCAAGCCCCCGTCGATAGGAGGAACCGGTGTAAGTACTGTGACTTTCATGAAGACATGGGTCATAACATGTCAGAGTGCTATAACCTACGTAACCAAATCGAGGCTCTGATAAGGGGAGGATGCTTGATTTAGTTCTTGCAGCAAGTTAGAGACAACATTAATACCGAGAAGGAAGTACAAGCAGAGATCTGTGAGCACGTCGAGAAGAGAAAAGAGGAGCAGACAGATCTAATGTAACAAATTCAGGTGATTCATACAATCAGCAAAGGTCCTACATTGATTGGCACCTCCAATAATTCCAGGAAAAACCATGTGAGGAAGATCCCTCGTGTAAATGAAAGGTGAGGTATCTTTAAGGTCGGCTAGAGCCCAGCTGACCCCTTCTAGCCTGCGCATATAATCTTTACCGAAGCGGATGTCTACAACACCATGCATCCTCATTACGATCCCATGGTGGTCACTGTATAAATTGCCGACTGCATAGTTCATCATGTGCTTGTTGACACAAGTAGTAGCGTCGACATCCTCTTCAAAGATACCTTGGAAAAGCTAAATCTAAAACAGTGGTGTTACACCACTTGCACTACCCCGCTGTATTGATTCACTGGGGACTTGATCATACCTGTGGGGTCGAAGATCCTTCCAGTAATTGCCAGAACAGCCCCCCTCTAGCAAAATATCATGTCAAACTTCGTGGTAGTAGATACCTCATCGACCTACAATGCGATATTGGGAAGACCTTTCTTCTCATCCTTGAAAGAGGTCTTATCTATTTACCAAAACGTCCTAAAGTTTCCAGTAGGAGACAAGGTGGGGGAAATAAGTTGTGACCAGTAAGTAGCTAGGAAGTTCTACGTAGTATCTACCAGCCTAACAACTCTAGTTAAATAGGTAACAATGATACGGGATGGGGTAACCCCCTGGATGACCCTGGAGGATGTATAGTTTGGTAATCACCCAAAAGATAATCCCGAGACTCCAGACGCAGAGGAGCATAATAGGGAATGGGCCAATGGGCATCAAGTGGATGAGCTAGAAGAGATATCCATCTGGGGGAACAACCCCTCGAAGGTCATCAAGGTTAGAGCCACCCTCAATCCGGGAGTGAATGAGGGTTTGATAAGGCTCCTCAAAGAATTTAATGACATCTTCGCTTGGAGTCACGATGAGATGCCCGGGATCCTGATATCATTAGTCACTCACCGTTTGGCAGTAGATCCAACCTTCAAGCTTGTCAATCAAAAAGGTGCCATTTAAACACACAAAAGAAATGTCACGGTTCAAGAAGAAGTGGACAAGTTGATCAGAGCAGGCTTCATCAGAGAGGCATGCTACCCCAAATGGATCTCTAACGTGGTTATGGTCACGAAGGTGAACGGGAAGTGGCGAATGTGAGTCAACTACATCGACCTCAACTGGGCGTGTCCAAAAGACAGTTTTCCTATGCCAAATATCCAACAGTTGTTGACTCCACATCTAGGAACAAGCTTCTAAGCTTTATGGATACATTCTCGGGTTATAACCAGATCATGATACACTCTACCGACCGGGACAAAACTAGCTTCATCATAGGGTAGGGTCTGTACTGCTATAAGGTGATGCCGTTTAGGCTTAAGAATGCGAGAGCTACATACCAGCGGTTAGTCAATCGACTATTCAAGCCTGAAATTGGAAGATCAAAGGAAGTATATATCGACGACATGATTACCAAGTCCTTGACTGTAGAAGGACATCAGGATGACCTTCACAGAACTTTCTTGATCCTAAGAGAAAATCAGATGAGATTGAACCCCTCCAAGTGTGCTTTCGGGGTAACTGCAGTAAAGTTTATGGGCTTCATGGTTCACGAGTGAGGAATAGAGGCTAATCCAGAAAAGATCAAGGCTATCCTGGATCTAGAATCCCCCACGTCACTTAAACAGGTTCAAGTCTTGACCAGACGGATAGCAGCACTCAATAGGTTCATTTCTCGATCCACCGATAAATGTTTCCCTTTGTTCAAAGCGATCAAGCAAGGAAGGAACATGAAATGGGACCAGGAGAGTGAGAAAGCTTTCCAAGCTCTGAAGAAGTATTTGTCAAGCCCTCCATTACTAGTTAAGCCAAGTTTGGGGGAGGAGCTGCAGATATACTTGGCCATTTTAGAAACTGTAGTGAGTGGAGCCTTGGTTAAGGGGTATGGAGATAGGGTCCAGTGACCTATCTACAATGTAAGACATGCTCTGACCAAGACAGAAAAGAATTATACCCTGTTGGAGAAGCTCACCTACGCCCTGATAACCTTGACCATGAAGCTTCGTCCCTACTTTCAAGCTCACTCAATAGCAGTAGTAACAGACCAACCTCTCCATCAATTCCTACAAATGTCGGACGTGTCTGGAAGGATGGTTTTATGGGCCCTAAAAATCACCCAGTTTGATTTAAGATATAAGCCCATGACCGCAATTAAAGCCCAGGCTTTGGAAGACTTTGTGGCAGAGCTCTCTGTGCCTCCAGACGAAGCGACCTCCATAACAACAAATATAGCTCATGAGAAGAATCCAAAATCCAACAGTTGGCCGGAAGGCTGCAAGTCATGGATCCTCTACACTGATGGTGCATCCAGGCAAGCCGGGTGAGGGGCGGCCATATTTCTGATAGACCTAGAGGGGGTCGAGTGTTGCCACTGTTTCAGGTTTGAATTTAAGGCCACTAATAATGAAGCAGAGTATGAAGCCCTCATAAATGGGATGAGGGGGTCGCCGAGCATAAGGTCGATTACCTTCTTTTCAAGAGTAACTCATTACTTATAGTTAATCAATTTTCTAGTGACTATCAGGCCAAAGGGGATGACATGATTGCCTACTTGAAGCTAGTTAAGCTGCTTAGGAGTAAATTCAGAGGATTTAAGATTGAGCAGGTGCTTCGACAACAGAATCACTGAGCTGACGTCCTAGCTAAGATAGTTGTGAATGGTGGTCACGCCTTACCATAGGGAGTTCATCACCAAGTGATCTCTTTACCAAGTATAGTAGTAGGAAATGAGTCCTATACTCTGGATCGACTGCCATGCTAGATGGATCCGATAGTGGTTTATCTCCAAGAAGGAAGAATTCCCGAGGAGCTCGACCAAGCCAAAAGAATTAAAAGGTTCTCAGTCATATATTGCCTAGTAGATGGATACCTCTACAGGAGGGGCAAGTCTCTTCCACTACTGTGATATTTACACCCAGATGATGCCAAATGGGCATTAAGAAAGGTTCATTCTAGGGACTGCGGGAACCACGTTGGTGGTAAAGCTTTGGCATATAAAGTACTCTGCATGGGGTATTACTGGCCGACCATTCATCAAGATGCAAAGAACTTTGTTCAATCCTGTGAACCATTCCAGACGATCTCTAACTTGAGCCACATCCCATCAGAGCGTCTATCATCTCTCAGCTCACCTTACCCCTTTGCTATGTCGGGAGTCGGCCTCATCGGACCACTTCCAACCGCTTATGGACAAACCAAACATGTTATTGTTGCAATCGACTATTTCACAAGATGGTTCGAAGCCCGACCACTCTCTTAGATATCAGAAGAGAATACAATGAGGTTCATAAAAAACAATGTAGTCTGCAGGTTCAGGACCCCTCTCATCATTATAGCTGACATCGAAAAGCAGTTTGATAATGGTAAATTCAAGGACTTTCGCAACGGCTTGGGAATCGACCTTAGATTCGCCTCAATAGCCCATCCTCAGACTAACGGGTTGGTGGAATCCACCAATAAAACTATCAAGAAGCTATTGACAAAAATGTTACAATAGAATAAGGGTTGATGAATTGAGGAGCTCCCCAAGGTCCTCTGGGCTTTTTGTATTACAAAGAGATTAGCCACTAGAGGAACACCCTACTCTTTAACCTTCAGGGTGGAACCAGTTCTTCACATCGAACACAAATGAACTTCTTTCAAAGTTTAACACTTTGAGCATGGGAGCAATGAGGATAAGCTCCGAGCTAGCCTAGATCTCTTAAAAGAAAAGCAAGATCGGGTAGCTCAGAAAGTATCGATTTACCAGAAAAAAATCATTAGGTACTTTAACAGGAGAATTAAAGCCCGAAGCTTCAATGAAGGGGACCTAGTTCTTAGGAAGGTAACCTTGAATACGAGGAAGAAGTTAGATGGGGTCCTAGGGCCAAATTGGAAAGGACCTTATTTGGTAAAGGAAGTGATCCATAACGGGGTGTACAAGCCCCAGGACATGGATGGCCAGTCCATCGACCACACCAGGAATGTAGATCACCTGAGGAAGTATTACCCTTAGACAGGGGACTCATGAGCAGACTACCTCTATTTAAGATTCAATTAAATTTCCAATAACAATGTACTACCATACTTATTAATAAAGTTTGTTTCTCCATCTTCGATTGTATTCTACCATAATTTCTCCATATCAAACTAGGATCTACGTGGGTAAGTCCAACAAAATCATCTCAAGACCAAGGATTAGCCGGGGAAGCCCCCTCGCTATTCTTAATGCCTCGGCCAAGCACCACCTCCTGCCAAGAAGGATCTAAGTGTAGAGAGCATAGTTGCCATCCAGATCACAAGACCAAAAAATAGCTAGATAGCCCTCCCGATGCCTTGGTCGGGCTACCACCCCCAAGAAGGATCTGAGTGTAAGAGCATAGTTATCATCCAGATCATAAGACCAGGAAATAGTTAGATAGGCCTCATGTTGCCTTGGTCGGGTTACAACCCCAAAGAAGGATCTAAGTGTAAAAGCATAATTGCCATCCAGATCACAAGACCAGGAAATAGCTAGATAACCCTCCTGATACCTTGGTCGGGCTACCACCCCCTAGAAGGATCTGAGTGTAATAGCATAGTACCATCCAGATCACAAGACCAGGAAATAGTTAGATAGCTCACCTGCTGCCTCGACTGGCTATAGCCCCCTAAAAGAGCCCAGGAGTGAAAAGCTTTCCAACTTTAACTCCAATGCTCCAGTTATTACTGGGTACTAATCTTCCATGTGTATATGGTTGCTTGTTGTGATAGGTATAAACTAGCTTATAATCATATAAGGGGACTACCCACTAAAGTCATCAAACTACAAGTTTCCTCTCAGAGTTGGGAGATCGAATGAGCTGTCTACTTCAACACTTAAACAAAATTTTACATCTCGCTAAAGTTCGAATAAGTCGAGTTGTTTCAGATGTTACATCTAGCTCGAGATCGAGAATGAAGCAAGAAGATGTCAATCAAATCAAAATTCATTAAAGAAAGCATGAACGAGATCTAAAGTCGGTTTTTATTAATGAAATGGGAGCCTATCCCTTGGAAATGCTACAGTTAGCCAACAGGGAGCCAAACCCCCGGTTCTGGGCTACAAAAAAAAATCATGATGATGATCAAGTGTGAATAAATTTATGGTACCCAACCCCTTTTTTTCTGATGTAGAGGCAAATTATGAATAATGTGCATCAGGCTCTTGCTTCTTCTTGATTCCCTTCTGCTGCTCCTCTTTCCTGGTGGATCTCGCCTCTCACTCCTCCCTCTGGTGGTTGCTCATTTTGGATGGCCATTTTTTTTACCCCTTCCATCGGAGGATTCTCAATTTCCTCCTGCTCAGCGAGGTCTTCTTCCAATACCTCATTAACCATTGCCATAACCTTATGAGGGATGGCTGCATCAATAAGGTTTACCAAATATTCCACCCAGCTTTGTTCAAAATCAAGTCCTTCCTTAGAGGCTTTATCCGGGTTATTGTGGGTCTCTTCCGAGGCTTCTTGAAGGTCCTCATCGGGTTATGAAGACCGAACCCCACTAGAGGTCTCCCCTTGACCCGAGACTGGAAGGACTAGATGAGAAAGATATGGACCTGTTACAGCTGCTTGCTTTCCAGCTTTAGCCCCATCACCCTCAGGACGAGACATTTCTGCAGCTTTCGACATAAACTCCTCTCTATCCCAGTTGGCTATAACTGATAGGTGAAAAGGGGAAGGGAGGGCTTCGGTAACCTGAAGCTTGGCAACTTGGACTTGTAGACCTTGGTTTTTAGTGTCAAGTGTCTTTGCTTCTTCCTTCCAAGAATCCCACTTACTGGCTCGACATTGAGAACGAAGGGTTTCTTGATCAAATGATCACTTCAACCTTTCATGGTCACATCGGAGCTCGTCTAAATCTGCCTCCATCCTCCTCTGGCTAGAGACCATTTCTTGCACTAAGTCTTGAGCCCACACCAATGATTCCGTGGCCTACTCAGATTCAGCTTCAGCACTGGTTACCCGATCGCTGAGAGAAGCCACCTGGTGGCCCATGGCCACTTGGAATTTGAAGGCTTGTAAAGAATTCAAGTTAGGAAATGACAAATCAAACTATTGCACGAGAAAATAAAAGTGATGACTACCTCGGCCAAAAGGGGAGAACCTTTGGTAATCAGAATGTCTATGGGCATTGAAGCCATCGTAGAAAGACTGCCCCCAGGGCAGGAAGCGATGAACTGCCCTATGACTTTGTCTTGAAAGGTAGAGCCAGATTGATTTGGCGGGAAAACAAGGGAAACACCCTCAACACCAGCCTCGGGGTACATTGAAGCTCGGGAGGCTAGGAATGTAGATGGAAGGATAGAAGCTTCAGGTAAGCTCAGAGCAGGGGTGACAGGAGCAGATATAGGTGTAAGGCTAACTAGAGCAAGAGCCGACGTTGCTGCATCAGTGGCTTGAGAAGCGGATGCCCTTTTACCCAGCACCTTGGCAGCCCGAGATACGAGGAGTGACAACTTGGACCAGTGCTGGGGATTCTTTTGCTAGCATTTGAGTGGTATAAAATGTTTTATGATGAATCTAAAATCATCAAAGTGTGGTGTCTTTGGGCAAAAGAATCTAGTGCACTAGGTGCATTGAATTGGATCACAATGAAATACTTTATCTAGAACCGTCAATGGATAAAAGTTTTCATTTAAAGACAATCGGAAAGTCTATCTCAATCTGAGATAAAAGATGGACTTATGTTTGCAAGTGTTATCATTTGAGCTATCAATGAGTACGATTATATAGCATAGTCTATCCTCGATAGTTTGGTGGTATTCATTTGTTAATCGATAGAGGACATCTTTTATAGATATGGACATCGTGGCTCCATTTATTAAATGAGAGTAGAATATCATCATATGGATGTTTTGAGGTATTGGATATTAAATCTTAACTTTAAGTTTTCAATAGTGTCTATTGAAACATGGCTTCTGGATAAGTCAAAATATCCAAGTTTAAAATGTGGTCATATAAGTAAATATGGTAACTTGGAGAGCTATAAACGGTCTATGAGCTCTTGGTGATTACTGATATTCATCACGAGGATACACTTTCTCCATTAAGGTTGCCTAGGGTATGAATGAGTAACATCAACTTATTCTATCTTTATTTAAGAGTTCAATTTTAGTTCTTTAGTGGAATGAACTAAAATTGAATAGATCGGATCTAAGTGAATCATTTGTTGATTGTGATTGGGTTGTGTCTATTGGAGCTTAAATTTAGATAGCCCGCCAAGATCCCCAATCCACACGAACTTGCATGGATCACTTGATATATTCTACCGGACCAATTTAGGGGTCCACAAGAATTGTATTGAGGCATGTGGACTTGTTTCTTTTTGCAGGATTGGGTCTAGTTCACATGTGGACTTTTTATTAAGGTCCAATAGATTTAATAAAATAAGAAAAATAATATATTGGCCCATATATGTGTGTTGGGCGGCAAGGCTATTTAAAATAGATTAATTATATGATTTTTATTTTATTATTTAATTAAATGGAAATTAATTAATTTGTAAATTAATTAATTATTTAATTAAAAGTCAAAATATTTTTCCTAGCAGGAGATGGTATCCTAAAATTATACTATTGTTGGTAGTATAATTAATATTAAAGACTATATTTGATAAGTAGATAAATAAAATGAATTATCTACCTAATCATATTAGGAAGTCTTTAATATGGTTACAAATATACTATTGAGTTGGATTAGGAGTCTTGGTATAGGATAGAATACCTTTTAGAAAAAGATTTTTAACCACAAAATAAATCCACCAAAGGAAAGGATTCTTGCCAACTAAGTAAATCCTTCTTAGAAGATGATTAATAATCCTATATATATATATATCTCCAGAATTTTGGCCAGCCCTAAGCAATTTCTAAGAGTTATTTTCGGCTAGCCCTAGTTTTTCCAAGAGAAGAATTCGGCCACCATAGAATTTTGAGGGAGAAAAATCTGATTTTACTCTAGACAAAATTCGATCAACTCTAAGAAATAGTGTGAGATTCGGCAAATAAAAAAAGGAAGAAAGAATGTTTAGTTTTCGATAGTACACTAGTAGCCATTACATTAAAAGGTTTTGTATACAACATCGAATCAAGGTTCACACGAGTTTCAATCAAATAGATTGATAATTCACAAGTGACCTAACATTCTTTGTTTTCTTCTTGGAGGATTATTGTAACTAACTAAGAGAAATATTTTGTTTGTTTCCATCCTTAGGTATACAATTCAAAGAAAGGGAGCCCACAGTCCTAAGTGATTCATGTTCGTGATTGGATTGGAAGATCTTGCAGAATTAATTCGGCGCTTGTTCAGTCGTCACGAGAAAAAGATACGACACTTTTTATATACATCAATTAATATAGGGTTAAGGTTCTTGTTATTGAAAAAGGGAAATTTTTTATTTATACCGAAGCCCTAATTTTATAAAATTTTCACTCTTCTGCTGTGCCTATTTTTTTTCCCTACAATTGGTATCAGAGCCTGGTTGTGCCTTTGATTAATTGATGTATGTGTTCGTGAATCCTTTTCTTTTTATTGAATATGTGCATGTTTTAGAAAGAGATGACACTCTAGGTATTCACATATATTTTTACATTGAAATGTATGGATATATATATATACATATTGAAATAATGTGTACATGGTTATACTAAACAACCTAGAGGGGGGGGGGGGGGTGTGAATAGGTTGTCTCTCATTTTTAACGAATCTTTCGAGACTAGTGACAAAACCTTGATAAGCATACAAATTAACATTCAACATGATTGTTATGAGAAAACAATATATTCATGTATGCTCAAATCTTCACTCTTAGTCTACAAAACATACAACAAGAATCAATGTATCTTATGATCAAATATATTCAATGTAGATAAAATTTCATAAGTTGTACTTAGAGTATTACAACGTGATACTTTACAACTTGAATGAAATAACACAAGATACAAAGTTATTTAACATACACAAACAATAGATTTTCCATGTTGATATCAACATGCAAACTACTTCAACACCTATCCATCTAAAGCTTTTCCAATCAAGGTCAAACCGATTATCATCAAAAAATTTGCTTTAAAAAGAATAGATTTCAACATATGAGCGTGTGTGTACATGTGGCTCATCATCCCATTTCTGTTTTTCAACCCGAGCAATCACAATTTTCAACTATACTCCATTTTAAGACTTCCTATATTTCTTTTTAGGCTTTGAATAAAAAAAAAACTTTTATTGATTCTTTTTCAACACTTCTTTGATTTTGCATACATAAACATAAATTCTTCATGACGGCTTTCACTCATCACAATGGTTTAGCCCATTCCTACATTGGGCGGCTTCACAACCAAAGTGTGTAGCCATTTCCATGAAGGTGCTCGTTGAGTTCTATGTAGTTGCCGAAGTAAAATTGATACTAACCATAGGTCATCTATCATGTACTAAGTAATAAACTTTTACATGCATCCATAATCTACACATTTTCAAACTCAACTATTCAAACTTAAACATATAAAAGAAGCAAAGTGCAATTTTTGAAAAATCAAGTTTTTATGGCTCAAAAGCACATGATCTAAGAGCAACAAGTAAAGACTTATTCAAGATCTTTACTTCTCTAATAAGTAGCTTTCAAAGAATATGAAGCTCATATTTTCAAAAAGTATGCCACTCATCATTCAAGCAAGCATTTCAAGCATCATGAGTAAGATCTTTGTGAACACATCACTAAATGATCTTTAGAGAGCAAATGTCAACAATGACCATATTAATGGTATAATAGTTCTCTAATATGACATGCTATATGATGCAATGCAAGCATAGAAATGACTTTCTCCAAAAGTCTTAACAAGATAATCACCAAATAGATTTCATAAGAGTAACTTCTCAAAAGTTAATCAATGGATTTTGACTATCAAAACAAAGTTAAGTGAGATAGCTAAGTTTGTGTCTAAATGTGGAGTATTCCAAGCTACCTAGCTAGAATTCTCAACACGCTTGACACTTAGCCTTAAAGCTAACTCACATGTGCTACTTACACTAGAGGTAAGAGCACTCACCCTTGAACTATTTGTTCTTGGGTGAACTTTCACACAAAAATCATGATCATTTCTCATGGAAAAAATATATCTAGAAGATAAATCATCAACTATCTTCTCTATAAAGATATTACTCGTGTAAAACACATCATTATTTCCATCAACAAAGATATTATCAAGACTATACATATGATCATGTGAAACACTCATTTTCACCCAAATCTTCTCAACTATTTTCTTCACATGATTATCATTATCACACACAAAATTCAAAGTGTTATCATGCAAGAAACATTCATAGAAGATTTTCACATCTCATTAGCATGCATCACATTCCCCAGTTTGCATCATCTAATATACTCACGACAATATAACAAAAATTAGCAAACCAGAATAAATTTCAAGATGTTACTATTTAGGTGAGAGTGTACCGATGGTGAAGACTCCTTAAGTTCCTTTATTTTGCACTTGACCTTGGAAGACATGGCCTTTGAAATCCTTTTGTTCCTTAGTAACTTGCCTTTAGTTGTAGGAGACTCCACTTGCTAATCTACAATGCTTAAGTCACTTGAATCTCCATGAAGATTACCAAAACTCTTTGGCCTTCATGATTGCCAACTCCTCTTACTTGCCTTTGATTATTACCTTCAAGAAACAAAAGCAAATTATTAGCAAAATCATTTGTTAATCTATCTAACATACGAGCCACTTCAACCATCTTCAATTCTAGACATTTGATCACTTCATTCTTCACTTCAACTTCCTTTAACACTTCATCTCTTTCCTTGTCAAGAGTTTGAACTCTTGCCATCAAGTAGAAGTTGGTGGTCTTTAACATGCAATTCTCTTCATTGAGTTGCAAAGACAAGTAATCATGTCTAGATCAATCATCCTCCGGAAAAAGCTTCTTCAACTTTACTTTTGTCACTAACTTTCTTTTCAAGCTTATCAACAAAATTGTTAGTAGACAAATGAAATATAAAACAAGAAGAACCTTATTCACAACCAACGAAGGAGGATAACCAAAAATAAACAATTGCAGACTAGAGGTTGATATCCATAATTAGTAAATAACCTTGTAGATCCCGAATCACACAAACTACTTTAAGTGACCCGCTCTGATACCAATTGAAATAATGTGTACAAGGTTATACTAAACAACCTAAGGGGGGGGGGGGGGGGGGGGGGGGGGGGGGGGGGTGAATAGGTTGTCTATCATTTTTTACAAATCTTTTGAGACTAGTGACAAAACCTTGATATGCATACAAATTAACATTCAACATGATTGTTATGAGAAAATAATATAAGCATACAAAACATACAACAAGAATCAATGTAGCTTATGATCAAATATATTTAATGTAGATAAAATTCCATAAGTTGTATTTAGAGTATTACAATGTGATACTTTACAACTTGAATGAAATAACACAAGATACAAAGTTATCTATCATACACAAACAATAATGTATAAGGAAGTCAACTTACATAAAGAGTTCTATCCATAGTATTCAAATAACAAATACAAATACTAGAGAGTTAGGGATAGAGAAAACTTGACACAAGATATAACGTGGTAAACCTCCAAAGAGGAAACATCCACGGGATAGCAGCCACCGGTAAACAAAATCCACTAGTAGATAATACATGTACAATCTCTCAAGTGGCCCTTTCACCTAGAAACTACCCTCATGTCATACTCATGAAGATGTCGCCCTAATGCTCAACAATCCAAGGCCTCACACCTCTTGTCAAGACTTCCTCGCTCACCTTATCCGGAACCTCACGACCCAAGGCAAGACTTCTTGCTCAACTAAGTCCTCACGACTCTAGTCATGACTTCCTCGCTCACCTATCCGAGTTCTCCCAACTCTAGGCAAGACTTCTTGCTCGACTATCCGGATCCTCATGACCCTAGCCAAGACTTCCTTGCTCGATAATCCAAGATCTCACGCCTCTTGCCAAGACTTCTTGCTCAACACCATAGTTCTCGCACCTATTGTCAAGACTTCCTTCTCACAAGGCATCTAGGTGATCATGAATGAAAAATGTAAACAAGCACGCAACATAGAATGCTATGATCAACACATCCTATGGAAAATACTAGACATGAGCATGAATGCACAAATCACATATAGTCTGACTAGTCATGCATGTGTAATCAATCTAGATTATATAAGATATGATCAATATTAATCATAATCTAGATACATGCATAGATCTAAACTTGAATCACAAGATATGTTCAATAAATCACAAGATCAAGTCACACAAACCTAAAACATGCTAAAATCATATGACAAAGCCAATTAGATTTAAGCTAAAGTTCTAGAGCATATTCCTAATCATAGATTCAATCAAAACACATGAATAGCTCAAAAGAACATAAGCACATGTATTATGTGAGAAATTCAGCCAAGAGAGCCTAATACATGTGAGGAACTATTTTTTCTCAAAATCAATCAATCAAAGATCATAAAATAGTCCTAGAATCAAAGCTAGCACAATACAATCCCAAACATGTGAAACATAGGCAAAATCAAAACCTAACTCAACATGAATGATTTCAATTGAAACTCAACCTAGCTCTGTAAGAGTTCAAAACTCAAATCAAAACACTCACAATATACAAATTTATGTAGAAGAAGAAAACCCAAGGCAATTGACCAAGTTTTAAAAGAAAACTTTGAGAGAAAATCAATACCTTAGTTGATTTAGGTGCAGTCCCGTTTTTGTATGATTAGACACCAAAAACAGCAGCAAAACTTACTCAAAACTTTATAGAAAATATGGAGGATGAATAGATGAACACTATCAACTTTGAATCATTCAAATTGGAGTTCAAATGAAGAAGTTATGGTGTTTGGAATGTGAGAACATTTAGAGAGAAAATTTATGCACACTAAATTGAATTTCTTCTTAGAATGAAATGTGAGAGGGAAAGAGTTTATAAAGGAGTGGGAAACTTGAACATGTGAAATGACCAAGAGGGGCAAGAAGTAGCCAAGCAAGCTTGCTGCCCCGAGATGCCCACGCGCCATCTTATGAAAGAAGTCCTTGCTTGCTTCTTTCTCCTCCGACCTTCATTCGTATTCTTCGACCGTTCTCCGACCTCCGAACTCAAAATTTGAATCCGTTTATGGATTACGAACCATAACTCTCACATGAACATGGAAATATAATATACTCAACCTAGAAAATAATAATTCGACTCGATATACAAATACGAAGACAATGTATGCAACATGAGTTGAAAGTGTAGTATCTTTTGACTTAGAACTTGAAATCAATAGTATGAGTAACTGAAATGACCGGAAATCAATCAAGAATGATTTAAGACTAAATTCAAGTTCAATATCCATGTTATACAAACATATAAACACATAAACACTGTAAGTTCCTCAATTTTTGATTGGCTCATTTCGTTGACAACCACATTGGGGGATTATTGTGTAAGGGAAGTTTAGTCCATCATTGCACAAGACCCAGCTCAAGCTTTATAAGGTATATCACTTGCTTAAACTTTTGTATAGTGTTTTTAGTGCACACACACACTCTTATGCATGTCTTTGATCATCTTGCATGAATGCTTAATTGCCTTAATTGTATGCCTCTTTGCCATAAACCTTGCTTGGATGTTTGTTGCATTTAGTTTGCCCTTAGAAGAGTTTTTTTCCCCTTGACCACAGCTAGGACTGCTCTCTATGCATTGCCTCCACCACGGTATGCACATCGGTGTTCTCCAGGTATTGCAAGCTGCTGCTACCGCGGCCAGTGCACGTTGCATGCCAAACGGAGTTTCCCAGTGATTCACCACTGGCTCTACCGCGGTCTGGACATTTCCTCCACCGTGGTTCAAATAGCGAAGATTCCCAGGTGATGCACCACTCGTGATACCACAGTCTGGACACTTACCTAGGCCGTGGCATGCACATCGGTCATGAAGGAAATCAGTTGCCCTTTGTTCAAAATGATGCCATTTCGTGAAGGGCTTCTATACATATGTTCTCTTCTTCTTCCTTGCCATCTTAGAGATCAAAGAATACATTTGTTAGAGAGAGAGAACCTCCCCTAGTGAGATAAAGCACCAAGCTTATTTCTTTGACTCTCTAAACCAAAAACCCATCTCCATCTTGCATCATTCTTCATCATATAAGCATGGGTGTTCTTGGTTTCATGACTAGGTAAGCAAGAACTTCATTGAAGATCTTTTATTGTTCTTTTTACTCTAGATTAGGTGTTTATTGCATGATTAAATACCTAGACTCTAATTATTGCATATATTTAAGAGTCTTGATAACATGATTGGGTTTGTTTGTGATAGCTAGGGTTTGTGACCATTTTACCCTTATAGTTAAATCTATATGCTTTGCATTTAGATATTGTTTAGGACTTATTGATTGCATTTTGTGATTGCATTATAGTCCTTGCCATGTTCTATGACAACATGTGTTGATTGGCTCTTTGTTTGATAACTAAGATATATTATTGCATAATTATATCTAGTTAAGTCTTAATGAACATTCATTTAGACATTGATATCTAGGAATTGTACTTAGTGACATTCTTTAAATTCCTAGATAAGCATTCAGTGTTGCCTAACATTATTTGCATTTAGAATATTTTTATATATTCACATAGGTTGTTAACTCTTCATTGAGGTTAAGTCTTGTGGCTTCGGTGTGAAGTTTCACAAGCAAAGGAAGTCTTGCAACCAAGGGTGGGTTGACAAGCAAATTGGTTGGGTGCCACTGTAAAAGGCACAAAGGGGTAAAGTAGGAGGCGTTCACGCCAAGCGTAGTGTATCAAGGGATATCACTAGGGATTGAACCAAGAGTGGTAAGAGGCGGTGTCCATAGTCTGAGGTTGTCGAGAGTGAGAGTCCGAGAATCACTTGAGGGTGTAACCTTTTATTCATATAGTGGATTTCTGTGACTGAGTGTGGCGCACTTTACAGCCCGTGGTTTTTCCCATTTGGAGGGTTTCCACGTATACATCTTGTGTTGTTTATATTTCCGCACTTTACACTTGATGTTGTATGTTTGTTTTATTGGGTGAATTTTGAATATTGACTAATTAAGAAAAATTTGTAATTGACTTGATTAAAACCTATTCACCCCCCCCCCCCCCCCCCCTCTATGTTATAGACACACACGTTTTTAAGGAACTTTCAATTGGTATCAGAGCCGGTTCCTAGACATACATAGGTGATCCAAGCTCTTGTTTGTGTGTCTTGCATTTGTTTGCATTTGTTTGTTGCATTCATTTGCATTCATCTCATTCACTAAATAATATTAGTGGCATTGAGATGATAGAGGGAGATTTGACCTCTAAAGTTGAGAGGAAGAAATATGACTCCGATAAGGAGATGACTCTCATGGTTGAGAGATTTAGCAGATTCACAAAATCTCACAAGAAGAGTTTGATCTCAAATGTAAAGGAGGAGAAAAGGATGAACTCCAAAGTGAAGGAGGTAAATGAGAAGACCTTGCTCAAGAATAGTGAAAAGCATGTAATTAACTTCATAGCCTTGGGTGCTTCCTATGTGGAAGATTTTGGTGTGGTAACAAGTGACCAAGGCAAAGGTCTTGATGAGGAAATTGACTCATATGAGGAATGTAAAGTGACCATTCTCAAAGTATCGAAGCAAAATGAAAAGCTCTACAAGGAGAATGATATTTGAGAATGTGGAAGATTTCCTAAGAGGAAAAGATCTATGCCCTTGAAGAAAGCAAGCAAAATTGTCAAATTCAACTTCATCGGTACAAAGAGATCATGGAAGACCAAATAGAAGACATCTCCATTCTTGTCTCCAAACTGAAGACCATGGAGAAAGTGACCTCCGTTGATAACTCCTTAATGATGGACAAGATTGATGCGTCCAAGTATGAGAAGGAGATTGAAGATTGCCACCAACGGATGACGGCAATGAAAGATGAACTTGCCATCAAAGATAACTCCTTGAAAATTTTCAAAGAAAGAGAGATGAGATGCCTTGAGGAATTAAAGAAGGCCAAGGTCAAACAACCTCAAGCTTAAGGCAAGAGCAAAGCTTCATCCAAGCAACCTTCAACTTAAGGAAAGTCCACACAAGCCTTGGCAACTCAACCAAAGCCTAGGCAATTCAAGAAGAAAGGACAAGTTCTTGAGAAGTCAACCACCTCCTCCAATAAACCAACAATGAGGAAAGGAGGTGATCACATGAAGCATGACAAACCAAGGAGGCAAGATCAACCAGCTCAACCACCTCAAGAAGTTAGACCACAAAGGTGCCACCAATCGGCTCAAGCTCTTAGGAGAAGCAAATCGATGAACCATCAAAGACAACCTCATCAACATGGCGATGCCTGGATGATATCACAATGCAATGGTATAAATTCTTACTTTGTACCTACTTGTCATTTTTATGGTATGATTGGTCATTTAAGACCAAATTGCTTTAAATATATTAAGAGGTGTAGGTTAGAGAGCATGAAAGAAAAACGGTTGAATGATAGGGCAAGTTTGCATGAACCTAGGGAACTTAGAAACATGTCTTTGACCACTAAAAATGAGAAAGTGGAACCTAGGTGGGTTAGAAAGAATGAACCCGCTTGCCTTAGTGCTTATGAAACACCCATAGATGCAACTAGGTCTTTTGGACTTGGTAAGCAGATAGGGGTTCATACCTCCCATTGACTTGGTTGGATTTGACCCCATTTGGGGAGCTCAAGCAAAGAGAGCAAACTTGCATGATTTGCTATATACAAAAAGTTAATTTGTTTTATGCCCTTTTGATTATTGCACATATGCATATATGTTTTTTTTTAATAAGTGTGCACCATTGCGTTGTTTGCAATCCATGTCATATTTATGTTCAAACATGCATTTTTGGACTAGGAGATTTGATTGGGAAAGTACATGTGAATGACCTATAATTTATCTCCATGACATGTGAACTTGTTTTTAATGACATGCTTTAAAATGATATGCATGAATTGAGTTTGATTGCTTTAATGCAAATGTGTGTGAGTGCAAATGAGAAGGCTAATCAATAAGGAGCTTGTATCCATGCAATTAATAAGGATTTCATATCCAAATTAGTCTTCTCTCTTTTCTTAATGGTGAAACAAGACTACTATCATACAGATAATTATCCGAAAAAATAAAAAAGGGTGCAATAGTTGCTCATGTCTTGATTTTCCTTTAAGGATTGATATAGTTGCTTTATTTTCAAATTTTTGGAACTATATCTTGTTTGGAAAAAGGGTACAAATTGTTTTGGATTTGAATGCAACATGTCTTGCTGTAAAACATCCTTGCCACACATTTGTTTTCTTTAAATAAAATTCCTTGAATCTCTCTCAGTTATTTAAGTTGTATAAAGTTTGTGTATATGATTATGCAATGTTCTTGTGCAAATAGCTCTCTTTGCTAAAGCAACCCGATAGGGGGAGCTTCTTTGCCTATCTCATGATAAAAAAGGGGAGAAGTCTTGAGAAATATAGGGGGAACAATGGTTATACTTTGGGGAGAGAGTTTGAGAAAGAGTAACCCATTTAGGGGGAGCATTGCAAATGCATTTGTTTATATTGCTTTATTGAGAAAGAGTAACCCATTTAAGAGGAGCATTGCACATGCATTTGTTTATATTTCTTTATTGAGTGCAACTACTTTTTATGTTTGTTCACCTCACTTGAACTTGTTCTTGGAAAGCGCTTCTTGCTATTGTTTGTAGGTACAATGATAATTCTTCAAAGAGATTGAAGATATTGAAGATTTAGATTGTTGGATTTCCTTTATAATGTAGAATTAAACTCTTGGACAACGGTTTATTTTTGTTTTGTGAGGATGGATTGTGAGTGGTGGTTTTGTCACGAAATAGCCAAAGGGGGAGATTGTAAGTTCTTCAGTTTTTGATTGGCTCATTTCGTTGACAACCATATTTGGGGATTATTGTGTAAGGGTAGTTTAGGCCATCATTGATCAAGCCCCAGCTCAAGCTTCAGAAGGTATATCACTTGCTTAACCTTTTCTGAAGAGTTTTTAGTGCATACACACACTCGCATGCATGTCTTTCATCATCTTGCATGAATGCTTAATTACCTTAATTGTGTGCCTCTTTGCCATAAATCTTGCTTGGGTGTTTGTTGCATTTAGTTTGCCCTTAGAAGAGTTTTTTTCCCCTTGACCGCAGCTGGGACCACTTTCTGTGCATTGCCTCCACCGCAGTATGCACAACAGTGTTCTCCAGGCGTTGCACGCTGCTGCTACCGCGGCCTGTGCACGTTGCATGCACAGCGGTCTCTCAAGTGGAGTTTCCCAGTGATGCACCACTGGCTCTACCGCTGTCTGGACATTGC
This sequence comes from Dipteronia dyeriana, assembly GCA_032871835.1. Taxonomy (NCBI): domain Eukaryota; kingdom Viridiplantae; phylum Streptophyta; class Magnoliopsida; order Sapindales; family Sapindaceae; genus Dipteronia; species Dipteronia dyeriana. The sequence goes on from CM065296.1 coordinate 21,891,499, forward strand.
CTCTACCGCGGTCAAGACAGCGGAGATTCCCAGGCGATGCACCGCTCGTGATATCGCTGTCTGGAAACTTGCCTAGGTCGTTGCACGCACAGCGGTCATGACCGGAATCAATTGCCCTATGTTCAAAAGGATGCCATTTCGTGAAGGGCTTCTATACATATGTTCTCTTCTTCTTCCTTGCCATCTTAGAGATCAAAGAATACATTTGTTAGAGAGAGAGAACCTCCCCTAGTGAGATAAAGCACCAAGCTTATTTCTTTGACTCTCTAAACCCAAAACCCATCTCCATCTTGCATCATTCTTCATCATATAAGCATGGGTGTTCTTGGTTTCATGACTAGGTAAGCAAGAACTTCATTGAAGATCTTTTATTGTTCTTCTTACTCTAGATTAGGTGTTTATTGCATGATTAAATACCTAGACTCTAATTATTGCATATATTTAAGAGTCTTGATAACATGATTGGGTTTGTTTGTGATAGCCAGGAATTGTGACCATTTTGCCCTTATAGCTAAATCTATATGCTTTGCATTTAGATATTGTTTAGGAATTATTGATTGCATTTTGTGAATGCATTATAGTCCTTGCCATGTTTTATGACGACATGTGTTTATTGGCTTTTTGTTTGATAACTAGGATATATTGTTGCATAATTATATCTAGTTAAGTATTAATGAACATTCATTTAGACATTGATATCTAGGAATTGCACTTAGTGACATTCTTTAAATTCCTAGATAAGCATTTAGTGTTGCCTAGCATTATTTGCATTTAGAATATTTTTATATATTCACATAGGTTGTTAACTCTTCACTAAGGTTAAGTCTTGTGGCTTAGGTGTGAAGTTGCACAAGCAAAGGAAGTCTTGCAACCAAGGGTGAGTTCACAAGCAAATTGGTCGGGTGCCACTGTAAAAGGCCCAAGGGGGTAGAGTAGGAGACATTCACGCCAAGAGTAGTGTATCAGGGGATATCACTAGGGACTAAACCAAGAGTAGTGAGTGGCGGTGTCCATAGCCTGAGGTTGTCGAAAGTGAGAGCCCAAGAATCACTTGAGGGTGTAACCTTTTATTCATATAGTGGATTTCTGTGACCGAGTGTGGCACACTTAACAGCCCGTGGTTTTTCCCATTTGGAGGGTTTCCACGTATACATCTTGTGTTGTTTATATTTCCGCACTTTACACTTGATGTTGTATATTTGTTTTATTGGATGAATTTTGAATATTGACTAATCAAGAAAAATTGGTAATTGACTTGATTAAAACCTATTCCCCCCCCCCCTCCCCTCTAGGTTATAGACACACACATTTTTAGGGAACTTTCAAACACAATTCACACTAGAATGCAAACTACATAGAGATAGTTTCCAATCATGCATATTCCAAATCATGTTATTTCCATACCAATGCATGAGCATTCATCGTCAAGTATGTGAATGTGTTATACATGGTGCACAACGATGCAAGGACACATATGAATGAATTGTATGTGTGTGTCTATAAAGGTGCACACCGATGTCGGGACACAAATGTATGATATGTGTGTGTGTGCCTATAAAGGTGCACAACGATGCAGGGACACAAATGTATGATATGTGTGTGTGTGCCTAAGCCTTGAAAGAGTAAAGAAAGGTCTTAATATACCTTTGTAGAATCATGAAGCACTTTTCCCTTTGAAGACTTGAACTTGCTTGAATAGTTGTCATTTCTTCTTTAAAGCTTGAATCATCATGAATCCTAGACAACTAAACAATACAAAGGAAATGTTGTTTTGATATAGAATAATGCCAACATAACTCACAAACCTAACATACATATATATATATATATATATATATATATATTATGTTGTTTGTTATTGCTAAGTTTTGGTCCTTGAATTTTAATGTATTTTTGTTTTCGGATGGTAACAAGAATGGTGGTCTATCATCGTCATAATTTCCTTCTTGTTAGTTGCTAAGTATTTTTTTTAATTTTGTTGTTGTTGTAATAATAAAAATGAAACCACAGTATTTTTATTTTATATTCATTTGTAATACATTCAAGTATCGAAGACTCGAAGGTTTGAAGAATTGGAAGCAACCGGAACAAGTTTTGGACCGTGCGAGCCGTAACAACAAACGTGCATCCGAAGGGCACGTGGCCACGTTTTTTGTGGCATGGGCTGCGCACGGCAGCCCTATGGAAGCCATGGGCTGTGCATGGCAGCCCTTTATCGCATGTGCACGCCCATGGGTAGGGGCCAAGGGTGCACACGCCCATGGGATGCAGCCGAGGGAGTCCAAACGACGAAGGTCGCGTGAAGACTTGTTCACCAAGAAAGAAGTTTTTTGTATTCCAAGACATGTAATTTACTTGCTTTTCTAGGATGGACAAAAATTGTAGCTATTTTTTTTTGTAAATATTGCAATGTTTGTCATTGTTTGATAACATGTCATATATAATAAAAGTGCCACTCATATATCTCTTTTGGTATGAACATGCATAGAATGGTTTAGGTATCTAAATTGGTATCTAGATAACTTTGTAAATCATTCTTTGGAATTCGATCGTACGCCTTAAATAATTGAATGGGAGAAGGTGTTTTGGAACACCTACGACCTCTAGGTTTAGTTGAGCTTTATGTTTCGTGTAATAACTTCCCAAGAGGTATTCATGAATGGAATTTAGCAAGATACTTCCTTACAAGGATAGACTAGACAATTAGCCCAAACTATATCTACTCCCAAAGGAGGGATATTCGTGAGGGATTATATTGAAGGTCAATAACTTGGTAACTCACTCAATGTAATTTTGTTAATATCCTCCCAAGAGTTCTTGTTAATAAAATTACAAGGCTAAAATTGAAAACGTTGGTTGTTATGTTAACAATTAGGTGTGACCTAGTCCAACTAGTAAATGTTACGAACTCCCAAAGGAGGCGTGACATTTATGGGTGTTGGATCACCATTGAATTTTCACGATTGAATTATTTTATTTAATTCAAGATAAATATTCGAAAGTGCTTTATCATGATTGTTTACTTATATAATTTTTGTTATTAAAAAGAAATCATGACCCCATCTCTAATTAACATCCTAAAAGATAATACTTTAACTGATGATAATTATGTCACATGGAAAAAGAAAATTGGGTTGTTATTGCAAGCTGAAAAACATAAATTCATTATGTCTATTCCTTAGCCACCAAACTAATGAATCTACTCAGGAGGAAAGAGATGAGTATCAGTAGCGGAAGTCTTCAGATGAGATGGCTAAATGTACGTTACATTATGGCTATCATCTCCGATGTGTTGCAACAACAACATAAAGGAATGGAGACTGTTGTCGATATAATGATGTTTCTATAATAGATGTTAGCTATGAGGTCTAGGATGACTAAGAGAGAGGCAGTGACTGTTTTCAATCTTAGGATAAAATCTGGACAGGCTGTGAAAGATCACATGATAAAAGTCATAGCACATCTCAACATTACTGAACTGAATGGTGTTGAGATAGATGATGAGACGAAAATTGACATGATCGTCAACTCACTGTCAGAATCCTTTGATCAGTTTAAGTTGGACTACACCTTGAACAATTAGGAATACATCTTGTAAGGCCTATGCAAAATGTTCAAAGCACCAAGATAATCCTTGTGAAAAGCAAGGGTCAAGAGATTCATATGCTTGTTAAGTTGCTACTGTTAAAGACCCGTAAGAAGGTCAAGAGACAACAGAAGAAAAAACAATGTGAGCCTTCTTAGAAAAAGGCCAAGAAAGTAACCAAGATCAAAGGGAAGTGTTTCTCCTTTGTGGTGAAAAGGGTCAAAGGAATATATATAGTAAGAATGAATTCAACTTGCATTTAAGCTTGTGGCTATGTGATTAGTGCACCAGGTTGGTGATCAAAAATCGCTATTAAGGCCCGTTGGGTAGAGTGAAAGAGTTTGTAACTGGAGGGTTAGACGGGAGGTTAACCTAGGTTGTAAACTTTCTCTCAATAGTGGATTTTAAGGATCGAGTGTGGCGCACTGAACAACTAATGGTTTTTCCCATTTGGAAGGTTTCCACATATATATTACGTGTTGTTACTGTTTTATGTTTGTTGTCTCTTGCTTGAACAATTAGTAGAATAGGGTATAATCAATAATATTGATTAATTCGCAAAATTTGTAATCTATCGAATTAAAACCTATTCACCCCCTCTAGGTTATAGACACACACTTTCTAGGGAATTTCATACCAACTTGTAAATCTTGTTAGGAAGGTAAAATGACCAAAAGTCGTTTATGACCAAAGGCACAAAAGCCATCGAATGTTTAAGATTGATACACACTGATGTGTGTGGACCTATGAGCATTCAAGCTAGAGGTGAATATGAGTACTTCATCACTTTCACGGATGATCACTTAAGATTTGGCTATGTGTTTCTCATGAGACATAAGTTGGATGCTTTTGACATATTCAAAGCATTTAAAGCTGAAGTAGAAAATCAGCTTGAGAAATATATAAAAATCTTGAGGCCTTATCATGGTGGAGAATATCTATCTGGTGAGTTTCAGCAATATCTTATATAATTTCTCAGTTTTCTGCACCATGTACACCTTAACAAAATGGGGTGGCGGAAAGGAGACATAGAACTCTTTTGGACATGTTGAGTTATTCAACGCTTCCTAATTCTTTTTGGGGATATGCTTTACAAACTGCAATGTACATTCTAAACGATGTCCCATCTAAGTCGGTTCCCAAAACGCCACATGAGTTGTGGACCGGGCGAAAGCCTAGTTTACAACACTTAAGGATATTTGGATGTCCTGCTCTCATGTTAAAAGGAAAGACAGAAAAGGTGGAGTCCCGTTCAGAAACATGCTTATTTGTAGGGTATCCAAAAGAAACAAAAGGATATTATTTTTATAGTCCTTCATATCATAAAGTATTTGTTTCAACAAATGCTAAATTTTTGGAAGAGGACTATATGAATAATTTTGTGCCTAAAAGTATAATTGTCATGAATTATACATCGGTGTAGGAGAATCTGTAGAGATTCTTTCGGATGATGATGATCCCTATACGTACAAAGAAGCAATGGAAGATGTTGATTGTCGCCATTGGCAAAAGGCAATGCAATCTGAAACTGAACCTATGTTCAAAAACAAAGTCTGGTCTCTTGTAGACTTTCCTAAAAGGATAAAACCCATTGGTTGCAAGTGGGTATACAAAAGGAAAAGAGGAATGGATGGAAAGGTGTAAACCTTTAAAGCAAGATCGGTAGCTAAAGGTTATACACAAAAGGAAGGTATCGATTATGAAGAAACCTTCTCTCCTGTAGTCATGCTTAAATCCATTAGGATACTCTTATCCATTGCGGCATCTTTAGACCTATAGATTTGGCAAATGGATGTTAAGACAGCTTTCCTTAACGGAAGTCTTGATTTGGTAATGATAAAGAGGAAAACTTTCCCGATTAAAATGAGAAATCTGACTCTAACCCCAACTCAATCACCGGTATTCAAGTGAGTGAGGACTTCTGTTAATAGCAAAATTTGGCTAGGGGATAAAAGAGAAAATTTTCACTCTCCTTTCTCAAATCAAAGCCCGAGTTCACCATTCATTGAACACCGGACGAGCCATAAAGCTACCCCGCAGAATCGAGGAAGGGTCTTCGGGCTTCAAAATTATCAGGAATGGAGCCTGACACGATCAGGTCGAACTCCTCACACCTACCTTGGAATTTGGACATAGCCCGTTACGTGGTTATCCATGCTTCCTGAGATCACCTATCCTGGAACCCCGATTCCTAGGGTCGGGCTCTAAAACCAACCTGTAAAAGGAAGAAAAGGTCGCTGAGCTCAAGAAGCATTTAAAGTGAAGCCCGACATAAACAAAGTGAGTTCCTTCCATATCAAGGCTTTCCGAGGTCAAAATTAACTTGTAGCCTAAACCAAAAGCCCATCAACCTTTTCAAAAGTCTGTTGTCCTCTCCTGATGCAAAAAGGGGGCCTTTAAGCTGATCAGATTCACGCTATAGCACCGCTCCACTTCGCCAAAGGAAGAAGCCAATCCACCAAGTTAGAGGAAGCTCGTAGAAGCTCTGCCATCATTCACGGGCGTTAGCACGGTCATTTCGAGCGTAAAAAGAGGCTTGGAAAGGTTAGACCGAGCTCCTAACATTAAGACCATCGAGCTCCTAACATTAAGACCCCAGGTCTGGATCTACTCGTTCAACGAATACCATACTCAACGACCTCCATGAGGCATCACACCATGAAGGCACACGGGATCACATCTACACTTTAACGAACACTGAAACACTGCTTATGTGTAGGGCAAGAGGTTAAATCCAAAGAGGAAGCAAACTTATCTCCTAAGATATTCTCGAATCCGTTATTAATTCAAAGTCAATGACTTTTAAATAAAAGATACCGCCCGATAAGAAGAGAATGAATTGAGAGAATTAGGGTGGGAGATCCATAAGTTTAAACCATTCGGTCCATGTATAAATATGCCCAAACATGATCGGCACTAGGGGGATCAAGATAAGAATCGACATAGAAAAAGAGAGATTTGACTTTGGCCTAAATTCTATAATCAGAACATGACCTCCACCATTATCTACTATTCTACAGGCACGAAGTTGCCACCCTACTATATCCTAGAGAGTTTAAGAGTGTTTAATAGTCCTTTTGTACAATATTTACAGTTGATAATAAAGCTATTGCATTCCCATCTTCATTTCACTTATATCTACACATCCATCTTTATTCGATCAGCTAAGGTACCTAAGGTACCAAACCCGACCACCACCTACGTCGTAGTGGTCTCAAGGGTGTTAATCGAAATTTCTCAACTCAAGTAAATTCTCCGTTAACATAATCAAAAAAGGAAAAGCAGGAGAAGTTGCTACACAAAAACAATAAAGTGCGGCCAAGCTCATAGCAACCACGGTGGGTCTTGGTTCTCATCGCTATAGCAGTAAAGACTAAAGACTATTGTTAGGAGTGACGACCTCTTGTCTCCCATTGCTCTAGTGGTGAGAACCACCGCTAGGAATAGTTAGCTCCTGGGTCTCACCACTTCGACGGTAAGGACGACTGTTGGGAAAGCCTAGGAGCGATGGACTCTCAATTCTCACCACTAACTGTGAGGTGAGGTGAGATAAGACCATCGTTGGTCACGCTCTTTTGCTTTCTTTGACCAATCAAAAACCCCTATCAAATGAAATATTGTTGAAAAACCATGAGACTCTACTTTCTATAGAATTTGACAAAAACAAGATTTGGAATTTTGTATACATAAAAAAAAGGTTACGGCCACTGGAACAATGAAATGTTAATTTTGGAGAAACTCAAGGTCTCCATAATTGTGAACCCAAACTGGATGCAACTCAGTGTCTCAATAATTGTGAACCCAAACTTATCAAAAGATTGTTCAATTGAAAACAACATATTCTAAATGCATTCTTAAATATTTGAATAATGTAAAAATTCAAATCAAGACATGTAAAATGAAGTGTTGTGTTTACCTATTTTTTCTCGAGGGTGGAAAACTTGTTTTAACAAAATTACTTATCTTTAATCCATTGAAAAGTTGATGATGCTTCTCGCATTTACTCTAGTCCAATATATTCTCGAGACATGTGTCTCTCCCACTGGAGCGACTGTCTAGTGGCACTTAGCATAGCTCATAGCCATAAACAAAATCATAGGATTTCAAGCAAGTTGTTCAACAGAAATGTAGAAGATGATTAGCTAATATAAAGGACAATTTGAAGCAAATCAATAATGAAAATTAAAGCAATTAACTAGGATTATTAAACAAAAACATCACGGCCACTGTTTCTTTCCCTCATCCCTTGAATCTCTGGAAACCATTTGAAGAGGACAACAATGTCATTTATTGGGAAAACCAATTTATAATCATAAACCCGGCTAATTTTACTTCCCTCACTGTGGCTTTCGACATGTAATGATAGAAAACTTGATAATGTCCTTCTTGTATCCTTCAATCATCAACGACATTGTGAATGCTCCTTTTATGGTTTTTAATCCTGATTATCACAACATTCAAAACTACTTCCACCGAAAATTCCTTGATTGACAAATTCAGCATTGATTGACCTTGAAAAATAAAGGTTAGAAAATTTTGTTGGCTTTGATTTTGACATGGTTAAAGCTTTAACATTGCATGTAATTAAACATGTATATTCGTATTAAATACATAAGCATGAAAACATACCTGAATTTGATGAATCCATTGAATAGCGCAAGAAACCTAACCTGAAAATAAAACAAGAAAATAATAAAAACAATAGAGAGTCTTCTACTCTCTACTCAGCTTTCTCAGATTGCCTAATGGGGAGACAATTCTGTAATCTGTTACATGAGTGAGAATAGGGACCCCCTATATATAGTATAACTTCCTAGAATACTAACCCATAAAGGATTCTCAACCCTAATAGGATGGCTAGTCATAAAAAGAGGACTAGACCCATATATATAGTATAACTTCCTAGAATACTAACCTATACATATGTAATAAAAATACCCTTAGCTCTACCTACCTGGGTAAAATGGTATGCATGTGTGGTATGGAAATTACACGTTGTTAACGGAAAAGTTGCTTAGGATGAGAAATTCCTGCTAACACCATCGAGACGACTACCACAGAGGTGGTGGTCGGGGTCGGTACCTTTATTACCTAACCCGCTTAGATAGGAATGAAGATTTGTATAATAATGAAAAATGGGAGCTTTATTATCGATCACTTTGGTATACAAAATTCTCTCTCATACATTATCTAAGACGTAGGAAGGTAGTCGCTTTGTACTTGTCGAATAGTGGAAACAACGGCGACCGTGTTCTGATTACTGAATTTATGCCCTCTTCTCCTCTTTTTCTTATCGTCTATATGTCATCTCTCTTTTTCTTACTCTGTTTTTTCTATATATTTTCTACCATGCTTGGCCTTACCTATATATGGTCCAAGTAGGTTTTAATTTCACAACTATCCTGCCACGATCCCATGAATCCGATCCCTCCTTATCGGGCGAGATTCGTCATTTGAATTTGACTTGTTACTGGATTCGGTGATATCGTTGATGGTGATAAGTTTGTATCCTTTTTCGGATAAAACTCTTGACTTGTACGTAAATGTTGGTTATTACGTGGATACGGTTTTATTTGTACTCATGGCATGATTCTTCATGGAGGTCACTGGACTAGCTGCTCGTAGTCTTCATTGAGCAAGGTAGATCTATGCTTTGGTTCTATTCTTGGAAACTTGGAATAGACGTCTTGGTAGGTATTCATGGAGGGTAACACGGATCTGATTCGCTTAGAGGCCCTCTTCCTCATTGTATCGCGAAGGGGATAACGACCTTCTAAAGAGATTGGTAGGCTTCTCGTTCAGGCTATGAATTAAGTTTGACCTCTGAAAGTCTTAACCCAGAATGGGGCTTACTTTGCTCGTCGGGCTTCTTTCGAATGTTTTTTGAGCTTGGCGACCCCCTAGCTTTCACAGAGTGGTTGAGGGGCCGACCCTAGGAACGAAGGTTCCCAGATAGGTGGCCTCGATAAGCTTGGATTCCAGTGTTCGCGTGAGGGCTCGTCCTGGTCATGCCTAGCTTCTTCCCTGATAGTTTTGAAGCCTGATCATCCCTCCCCACTTCCTCGAGGTAGTTTTATGGTACATCCGGGGTTTCATGAATGTCGACTTCGGACCTCAATTTGGGCTGGGAGAGTGGAAAATTTCTCTTTGACCCCTTGCCAAATTTTACTATTAACAGAAGTCCCCTCTGACTTGAACACCGGGGGTAGAGTTGGGGTTGGAGTCAGATCCCCTGTTTAATTGGGAAATTTTTCTGTTACAAGATAATTATTGAGAATATCGAATGAAATCTTCTCATGAATTAACCAATGATATGTCGAACTCGAAATGATGTGTTCTTTGAGGAAAACCGGCTGTGTTACGGCTCTCTTTGTGGCTCGAGGTTATCTTTCTGAGGATATCGCAGACGTCATTACACCCTTGACCTCTATTTAAAATCAAACTCTTTACCCGTTTCTTCACACTTTCTCTCAATTTTGAATATACATATTTCTTCTCTCTTGCTATCCTCTATCGATTTCCCTTTCTTCTGAAATCCCAAAACCTATTCTACCATGTCGAAGGCCAGTCGTGACTGCATTGACTCCCTTGTCGAGGGCACAGAGGTCTCAAGTCTCACCCACGGGACCTAGGTAGAGATGACTCCCCTCCATCCCCACAACGTCGTCGATCTAACCAGAAAGTAGCCATCAAGGCTGGGTTTTCTAACCAACCGGACAATCCTCTTAACTTGGTAGATGAGGACTCCGGCGAAGAGAACAGGGTTGGTTTCGCTGGAGTGGGCCGAGTCACAATCGTCAGACCTTCCCTTGAGCGACATCCTCTATATGACTTCAGGGTAATTCCAGATTCTGTTGTTGACCCAAAGTCACTAGGTCACCTGAGAACCAAATACAGTATCCCTGATACCGCCTCTCTCACAGTCCCCCACAGAAATTACGATGTCTTCAGCCCGCCCAAAAGCGTACTCCTTATCCATGTTACAGCCTTCGAGAGCGGGGTAAGGCTCCCTCTTCATCCTATCCTTCGACGGGCTCTCATTTCCTTTACAGCTGGCTCCCCTCCAACTATTACCTGTTTTTGGAGGTACCTAGTCGGCTTCCTTATGCTATAGAGGGAGCAGTGCAAGCTAAGCAAGATAACTAGAGAGCTTGGGGCAGAGGAGCTTGCTTTCCTTTTCCAGATTAGAAGTCTGGCCGGGGTCCCCCGAGGTCAGTTTTACGTTAAGGCCAAGAACAAGTTTAATTTCATCATCCATGGGGCTTCAAGGAAAGACCTGGACTGGAAGGAAGAATGGGTATTGACTGGTAATGATGGGGGAGCTCAGTTTTTATAGGTGGGCATGAGTTCATGGTTTCGACCACCTTTAATGATAAGCCCTCATGAGACCGAGACTCATTGCCCACCAAATCTGAGATGGTGCAGAAGACAATCCTTGCCAGGAACTACTTGAATCTGAAGTTCCCGACTGCTGACTCTTTTGATCCTCGTCGGGTAAACCGTTATCTTCGGATATCCGATGCTACTCCTCAAAAGTTGTTGAATGGTTCAGTTCTGATGGTATTAACTCATTTTTTAATAGTTTTTGTTATTGCTCCAGCTTCTCACGAAGCCCGGTAAGGTCGGACACCTCCCCCTCCTTCCAGATCATCGAGAACATTTTTGGCTACCTCGAAGACGTCTCCGGGATTCTTCTTGGCTACCTCGGAGAAAGGGGGGCCAATCCTTATGGTTGTTGCTTCGTCTGCTCCTGTTCTATCGCCTTTTCAGATGAGATCTAAAATGGCTATTCTTGCATCTCGGGCAGCTAAGGCTCTAAACCGAGGAGGGCTCGCTCACCAGGCCATTGATACGTCCACCTCCGCTCCTCTACCAGTGGCTTCCATTACAGTTGCTGCTTCCCCAGCTATATTACCCCTTCCTTCTGCTGACCAAGCTGCATCCCGAGAAACTCAGGCTCTAGAGGATCCCGAAGCTGGTATTTTCAAGATTCCCTCTTCTCGTCCCTACCATCAACCGGGCTTGGTTGGCCAGGATAAGGTTTTGAACCAGTTCGATGCTTCATTCCTGGGTGGCGGGCTCTCTAGGATAGCTTCCATGCCGGTGGATTTTTTGGTTACCAAGGGGTCTGCCATTCTTGTCGAGGTAGTCACTGCCATTATTTCCTGTGATTATGAGCTTTAACTGCTTTCTAACCTTTGTCTCATGCTTTGCAGGCTTTCAAGTTCAATGTAGCAATAGGCCACTAGGTATCCTTACTCCGGGATCAGGCCGCTAGGGCTGAAGCTGAGGCTGAGTGGGCCGGAGGATTGTTGGCGCAAGCTCAATCCTTGGTCCGGGAGATAACTTCCAGCCAAAGGGAAATGGAAGCACAACTGGGTGGACTTCAGTGCGACCACGAGAGGCTGAAGCTATCTTTTATCCAGGAAACTCTTCGGTCTAAACAACGAGCTAGCCAGCGGAATGACTAAAAGGAAGAAGCAAACGCATTAGATGCTGAGAATCATGCTTTTCAAGCCCAAGTTGCTAGGATTCTGGCTGAGGTGGATTCATTCTTCAGCGAGGGATACTTCTATGCCTCCTACCAAGTTGCTGAGGCTTTTACCTCCCTTTTCGACCTGTTAATTATTGCTAACTGAGATAGGGAGGAGATACTGGCCAAGGTCACTGAGATGTCTCGCCTATTAGGTGATGATCAGGATTCCTCTAAGGTGGCCGAAGCCGGGAAGCAACCAGCTGGGTCATACCTTCCTTCTCCTCCTCTTGTTTTCCCAACATCAGATCCCAGAGAATCCTCGACGGGGGTTTTATCCATGAAGCCGGAAGGAGATCTTGCAGTAGCCTGAGGTTCTTCTAAGGTGCCTTTAAGGGAGGAGCCATTAGGAAGGGAAATTATGCTAGAGTTAATGACCAATCTTCTTGAAGCAGCCATACCTCCTTAGGTTATAGTGGTGGTCAATGAGGTCACGGATGAGGATCCCGCTGAGCATCAGGCAATTGAGGGGCATCCTCAGGAAGTGGTGGCGAAGGCGGCTGTTTGGGATGGGCGATCACCCGAAGGAGGAGCAGAATACGAGGTTCATCCGGAATTGGGAGAAGCTGGAGGAGACCAGAAAGATGTAGAAGCTTGAGTACATCTTCTTGTAGCTTGTTCTGAATGCCCAGAAAAGGGGGGTGGGCACCCCATCTTTACTCATGCTTGATCAGTATCATTTTTTCTTCTTGTAGCCCAGAACCGAGGGTTGGGCTCCCCGTTTGATTGTTGTAACCTTACCGGGGGATAGGCTCTCCAATTCATTAATGAAATTTAGCTTTTAGACCTGGTTCAAATCTTGTCTTACAAGTACTTGTTTCATTTTTTATTTCCATCTAGGTTCAGCTCCTATAGCAACCTGCCTTAGCCTCGAAAAAGTAACAAGATAGAAAAATTGCTTAAGCTTGAGTCCTTCTTCGGGGTTGTAACACGTCCAAGGTATCAGGAGAGTTGTTCTAGCTATTTCTTGATCTCGAGATCTGGATGGAAACTATGCTCTTATACTCGGACCCTTCTTGGGGTGGTATCTAGACTAAGGCATCATTAGGGCTATCTAGCTATTTCCTGGCCTCGAGATCTGGATGGCAACTATGCTCTTATACTCAGACCCTTCTTACGGGCGGTAGCCCCACCAAGGCATCAGGAGGGCTATTTAGCTATTTCCTGGTCTCGAGATCTGGATGGCAACTATGCTCTTATATTCAGACCCTTCTTGGCCGGGAGTAGTGCCCGGCCGAGGCATCAGGGATAGCGAGGGAGCTTCCCCGGCTTTTTCTTGGTCTTGGGACGATAATGTTAAATTTTCCACGTAGAACCAAATCATTGTAGGACATAGTTGAAGATGGAGAAAAAGCAGGCTTTATTGATAAAAAGATAAAGGCACATTATTGCTAAAGACTAAAAACTAGATAGATGTAGCCCGCTCATGAGTCCCCTGTTCAGGGGTAAAATTTTCTCAAGTGATCTGCATTCCAAGTATGATCGATGAGTCAGCCATTCATGTCTTCGAGCTTGTGGTCGTTCTCCTCGTGGAACGATAAGCCCAGAGGACCTTGGGAAGCTCTTCGGGCCATCTTCCTTTTTTCTACTGCAGCTTTTTCTTCAACAGCCTCTTAATGGTTTTATTAGTGAATTCCACCAACCCGTTAGTCTGGGGGTGGGCTACTGAAGCGAACCAAAGGTCGATTCCTAAACCTTCACAAAAATCTTTGAATCGGCCTTTGTCAAACTGTTTTTCGAGGTCCGCTATACTAGCAAGAGGGGTTCCGAACCTGCAAACTACGTTAGTTTTGATGAACCTTGTTGTGTTTTCTTCTGATATCTGGGAGAGTGGTCCAGCTTCGACCCATCTTGTGAAATAATCAATTGCCACGATAGCATGCTTGGCTTGATCAGGAGCAGTGGGAAGCGATCCGATCAAGTCGACTCCCCACATAACAAAGGGGTTTGGCAAGCTAAGGGACGACAACCGCTCCGAGGGGAGGTGACTCAAGTTTACGGCCTTCTGGCATGCCTCGCGGGTTCACATTAAGCTCTTTATGTCTTGATGGATGGTTTGCCAATAATACCCTATGCGGAGTACCTAATATGACAGAGCCTCCCCACCAATGTGGTTTCCGTATTCCCCAGAATGAACCTCTCCTAATGCCCACTTGGCATCTTCAGGGTGTAAACATCGAAGCAGAGGAAGGGATCTTCCCCTCTTGTACAGGTGCCCATTCACCAAACAATACCGGACTGAGAGCCTTTTGACTTTCCTAGCTTGGTCGGGCTCCCCGGGAAGTTTCCCATCCTTCAGATAATCAGATATTGGATCCATCCAGTATGGTTGTCGATCCAAGGTATAAGTTTCCTACCTACCACAGTGCTAGGTAAGGGGATCACTTAAAAAGGGACCCCGTAAGGTAAGGTCTGGCCACCATTTGCAGCTATCTTGGCAAGGACGTCAGCTCAACGATTCTGTTGTCGAGGTACCTGTTTGATTTTAAAACCTTTAAACTTGCTCTTGAGCAGTTGAACCAGTTTCAGGTAAGCGATCATGTTATCCCCTTTTGCCTGATAATCCCCTGAGACTTGGTTGACTATGAGCGACGAATCACTCTTAACATTCAGGTAATCAACCTCGAGTTCTATGGCTGCCCTTATTCTGGCTAGAAGGGCTTCGTACTCTGCCTCATTGTTATTGGCTCTAAATTCAAATCTGAAGCAGTGACAGCACTCGGTTCCTTCTGGGTCGATTAGAATTATGCCCGCTCATCCCCCAGCTTGCCCAGAGCCTCCATTGTTGTAGAGGATCCACGACTTGCAACCTTCCGGACAGCTGTCAGACCCTGAGACCTTATTAGGGGCTACGTTGACTGAGCTACAAAGTCTGTTGAACATGAGCTTTAATTATGGTTCTAAGCTTATACCTTAAATCAAACTGGGTGAGTTAAAGGGCCCACAAAACCAATCTTTCGAAAACATCCGACAGTTGCAAAAATTGACAGAGGGGTTGATCCGTCACCACTGTAATCGAATGAGCTTAGAAGTAGGGCCAAGGCATAAGCGAGCTTTTCCAAGAGGGTATAGTTCTTTTCGGGCTTGGTTAATGCGTGACTCACATAGTAGATAGGCCACTGGACCCTATCTCCACATTCCTTGACTAAAACCCCGCTAACCGCAGTCTCAGAAATGACCAAGTAAATCTGTAGCTCTTCTCCAAGGCTTGGTTTAACTAGTATCGGAGGGCTTGACATGTACTTTTTCAATGCTTGAAAAGCTTGTTCACTCTCCTGATCCCATTTCATGTTTCTTCCCTACTTAATGGCTTTGAAAAAGGGGAGACACTTGTCGGTAGATCGAGAAATGAACCAGTTAAGTGCTGCTACTTTCCCGGTCAAGATTTGAATCTGTTTAAGCGACGTGGGGGACTCTAGATCCAGGATAGCCTTAATCTTTTCTGGGTTAGCTTCTATGCCTCTTTCATGGACCATGAAGCCCAAAAACTTTCCCGCGGTAACCCCAAAGGCGTATTTGGAGGGGTTCAATCTCATCTGGTTTTCCTTTAAGATCATGAAGGTTCTGCGAAGGTCATCCAGATGGCCTTTAGAGGTTGATGACTTGGTGATCATGTCATCGATGTATACTGAAAAGTCCTCATTTTTTGATTGGATTATTTTTTGAACAACCACATTGTTGGGGTTCATGTAAGGGTAGCTTACGCTCTCAAGACCTCAAGAGGAGAAGCATCAATGGTAAAATACTTGTGCTTACTTACTTTGAAGAGATAATTGCACACACTCACATATTCATGCATAACTCTTGATCTTATTTGTTGAGTGTTTTCTTTTGTGCATTTTAGTTTACATGACTCTTGTTGACCTATTTGCATCTTGCTATGAAGGTTGTATGTCATGTTAGGCATTAAAATAGGATGCAATTTCATCACTCTTGAACTTATTGTTTTTATGCATTTGAGTGTTGAAATAATAGGACTTGCACTGGTGGTGCGCTACTCGACCAGCCCACCTCACCAGTGCAACTTTCACAGTGGACTGTCGCTAGTGTTGCGCCACTGAGCTGTGTTGCTGCACCCATGCATAGTTGAAAAATGTGGGTGTGCGCTGGTGGTGCTCTACTCGTCTAGCGCAGCCTCACAAGCGCAAACTTCCCAGAGGATCTCACTTGTGTTGCGCTACTAATGCACCACTCAACCAGCGCCTATTTAAAAAAAAAGGGTGTGCGTTGGTGGTGCGCTACTCCACCAGCGCACGTCACCAGAGCACATAGAGGAAGCTGGAACATTTTTTTCCAAAATGACCTCACTTTGTTTGGATCTTATATATATATAACTCAATGCCTTAAGGTCGTGTATGAGTTTAGAATATCAAATTTCTCCCTTAGAGCACATTTCAATGGAAAAACACTTCCAAGAACTTATTTTTAATCACTCAAAGCATTCCCATGTGCATTAAATCTTCATCTTGTATCTTCTAAGTTCATCTAGAGTGCATCTTTGGATAGGGTTGCTTTATCACATCTTGTTTGGTAAGTTCTTCACTATCTTCTTACAAGTTAAGTGTTTTGCTTACTAAACCATCTCTTTAATTAATTGTATTCTCTTAGAATATTTCTAGATACAAATTAGAGATTGTTGTGATGACATGATTGAGTGTTGTATTGTGATAGCTTCATAGGATTGATTGATCTATGTTTAGCTAAGCTATTTGAACATGTCATTTAGCAATTGATATCTAGGATTACATTAATTGTCATCTCATTTTCCTAGATAAGCATATAGGGTTTCCTAGCCTTGTTTGTTCATTGAATATCATCACATATTCACTTAGGACACTTTATCTCTTCATTGAGAAGTGAGACTTGTGTTGCTTCTGGGAGTAGGTAGCTTAAAGCACAAGCATGATGAACTAGGTTCACTTATACTGGGATTAGGTAGTGGTGGAGGATTAAACCGAGATTAGGTTGTAATTCCTTTATCATTAGTGGATTCGAGGTTCTAGTGTGACGCACTCATCAGCCCGTGGTTTTTCCCATTTGGAGGGGTTCCACGTATATCTCAAGTGTTTTTACTATTTCCGCATTTATTACACTTGTGGTATCTTTGTAACTAGTTAGGTGTATTTTCGTCAACTTGACTCTATACGAAAATTGGGTAAAATTTAATTAAAATCTATTCACACCCCTCTAGATAAATATTACACACCATAATATTTGTTTCAATTGGTATCAGAGCAGGTTCCTACACATACATAGGTGATCCTTGCTCATTTTGGTGTGTGTTGCATTTTGTTTGTTTATGTTGACCATTCATACACTATCATTCATATCATTTATTCATAAACACAATGAGTGGAAACGGTGGCAATGAGGGAGCTTCTAGCACTAGACCTCCACTTCTCACCAGGTTGAATTATGCCTCTTGGAAAGGCAAGATGGAGTCATACATATGCCAAATTCATGACAGAGCATGGATGGCAGTTGAAGATGGCTACACTCCACCCATGATGACTCCCGCAGATGGAGGAGATAATGTACACAAACCAAAGGCTCAGTGGAATGCACAAGAGTTTGAGGCTTCAAAGTGGAATATGAAGGCAATGCATGCCATCCCTTATGCAATGGATGATAACCAATACAAGTTGGTTCAAAATAATAGGATAGCTAAGGACGCATGGGACATCCTAGAAGTTGCACATGAGGGAACCGAGGTGGTTAAGGAATCGAAGCTTCAAGTTCTCCAAACGCAATTTGAATTGCTCAAGATGGATGAGAATGAGTGCTTCAACGATTTTGAAGTGAGGTTAATGGACATTGTGAATAAAAGTCATCAACTTGGTGATTCTTATTCGGATAGGAAAATCAAGCAGAAGATTATGAGATCTCTACCCGATATATTTAAGTCTAAGGTGACGGCCTTGGAAGAGAATAGTGGGTATAAGGACATGAAGCCTAGTGAAGTGATTGGGAGGCTTTTAGCCTATGAATCTATGAAATGTCCTTACCCCACACCATCAAAAAAGAAAAAAGATATTGCTTTGAAAGCCTCCAAAGTTGAGAAGGAGGAAGGTGATGACTCGGATGAAGAGATGGTCTTGCTAATGAGGAAGTTCAAGAAATTCTACAAGTCCGAGAAGAAAGGCTTTGGATCTAAAGGTCAAGACTCGAAGAAGAAGGCTCCCTTCAAGAAGTTTGAGCCTAGGCAAGAGAAATGAGTCCAATGCTATGAATGTGGTAGAATAGGTCACTTTGCCTCGGAATGTTCAAATCACAAGAACAAGAAGAAGGGAAAAGTGATAGCTGCCACATGGAGTGAAAGTGATGACTCTAATGAAGGAGATAAGTCTTTGGATGATGAAGAACTCATGGCTAACTTCATAGCATTTACATCCTCTCTTAGTAGCAAAGATGCTAGTGAAGAAGAGAATGATAGTCAAGAGGGAGAATACTCAAGTGATGATGGATCTTCATCACCATCCATAAATGGAAGTGTGGATAGGATGGATCTCAAGGACTACATGGCTAAGTTTGAGAGCTCAAGATTAAAGAACAAGAATGAGATCAAGAGATTAAAAGAAGAAAACTTAGACCTCTCAACTCAAGTTGACCACCTAAATGAAGTGTTGGAAAGATCTAAGAGAAGTGAAGAAGGGTTGAAGAAAGAGATTGAAGATACTAGAGAGTTGTTGGCCAATATGAATTCTAGCACTAAGAAACTTGACCACATGCTAGATGTTGGAAAGAGGCCAAGTGAAAAGAAGGGGCTTGGGATTGAAGATGATAAGATATCCTCTACTCCAAGCAAGACTATTTTTGTAAGAAGCATGAACTTCAATGGGTCCTCTCCTCACCAAACTCCTAGGAAGAAGCTTGATCTAGGAGAGTGTTCGAATAGTGCTCAAGTGAAGGTGGCACCAAGAAGCCCACCTCAAGCTCATCCTACAAGGGCTCCTCAAGTTAACTTCCCTGAACCAAATGCTTACAAAGAGAAGACACCTATCATGCAAGCCCAACCAAGGAAGCAATCAAGTCTTGCTCAACAACAAAGAAAGAAAGCTCATTAACAACAAGCAAGACAACAACAAAGACATGGGAAGGCTCCAATGCATCCTCAAGGATATGGTAAAATTCCTAACTTTTTACATACATGTCATTTTTGTGGTATTGATGGTCACATTAGACCAAATTGCTTTAGGTATATCAAATTGTGTAGGGTTGAAAGCATGATAGAGAAGAAAAAGGCTAGAGCCATGATGCATGTTCCTAGGACATCTAGAGACTTGATGCATGATCCTAGGACACCTAGAGCTATGATGCATGTCACTAGGAAAACTGGAACACTTTTGCATGATCCTAGGACATTTAGAGCCCATGTACCATTAATCACTAAGAAGGAAAATACTTCACCTAGGTGGATTAGAAAGGATGAACACCTTTGCCATGTTTCACAAATTGCTTTGAAAGCTCATTCTTGTGATTTTTGGTATTTGGATAGTAGGTGCTCTAGGCACATGACTGGAAATAAGAGTTTCTTTGAGACTCTTGTGATGGGGGAGGGAGGAAATGTCACCTTTGGTGATGGATCCAAAAAGAAGGTCAAAGGAAAAGGAACCATTTCCATTCCTGGATTACCTTCATTGTCCAATGCTTTATATGTTGATGGTCTAAAAGCCAATTTGATAAGCATTTCACATCTTAGTGATGATGGACTCTCCTTCTTGTTTAGGAAAAATGATTGTTCTATCCTATTGCCTAATGGACAAACTTTGTTAAAAGGTATGAGGTCTAGTGACAATTGCTATTGTCTTGAGGCTAGAAGTGTGTCTTGTAATGTGTCCAAGGATGAACAAATAGAGTTGTGGCATGAAAGACTTGGTCACATGAACTTTAGGGATCTAAAAATCTTAGATAAGTTCATGTTATGCGAGGCCTTCCCAAGCTTGGGAAAAAGGTTAACAGTGTTTGTGGACCTTGCCAACAAGGGAAGCAAACAAAAAGTATGCACAACAAAGGCAAATATATTACCACAAAGGAACCTCTAGAGCTTCTCCACATGGATCTTATGGGTCCAATGCAAACCGAAAGTTTAGGTGGAAAGAGATACATTTTTGTGTGTGTAGATGACTTCTCTAGGTACACATGGACTTATTTTCTTAGAGAAAAATCTGAAACTTTTGATAAGTTTAAAATGCTTTGCTCCAAAATTCAAAATAAAATGAACTCCAAGATTAAAAGCATTAAGAGAATTAGGAGTGACCATGGGAAGGAATTTGAGAATGCCCATTTTGAAAACTTTTGCAATGGTCTAGGCATTTCTCATGAATTTTCGGCTCCTAGGACACCTCAACAAAATGAAGTTGTTGAGAGGAAGAATAGGGTTCTTCAAGAAATGGCCCGTGTGATGTTGCTTAGCAACAACGTCCCTAGGAATCTTCTGTCCGAAGCCGTCAATACGGCATGCTACATAGGAAATAGAGTCTTCCTTAGGCCCTACACTAGGCAAACCTCCTATGAGTTATGGAAAGGTAGGAAGCCAAATGTTAGCTACTTCCACACTTTTGGAAGCAAATGCTACATTTTGAATGACCGTGATCAACTTGGAAAATTTGATGCTAAGAGTGATGAGGGTATCTTCATTGGCTATGCCTTGAATAGTAGATCCACTAGAGTTTTTAATCTAAGAACTAGGACCGTAATGAAATCATCTAATGTTGTCATTTATGATACTAGGCTCAAGACTAATGACCATGAGGAGGAGGTAGATTTGATTGTTGACTCCCCTTTGGAGAAAGTAGTTGATATCTCTAATGTTGAAAAGGCTAATCTTGATGATGACATAGCACAACTTAGTGATAGGATTCCTCACTTGGACTCAAAAAAACCTGCTCCATGGGTTAGAAAACTTCATGACAAAGATGACATTATTGGTGAGGTTAGTGAAGGTGTTAGGATTAGGCGTCAAATGGATAATCTAATTAGCTACACATGTTACACCTCTCAAATAGAACCCAAGAAAATTGATGAAGCCTTAAAAGATGATTTTTGGGTTCTTGCCATGCAAGAAGAGCTTAACCAATTTAAAAGGAATGAGGTTTGGACTCTAGTTCCTAGGCCCAAGAATACCAATGTGATAGGTACCAAGTGGGTACATAGGAATAAATCCGATGAGGATGGCAACATTGTATGAAATAAGGATAGGCTTGTAGCACAAGGATACTCTCAAATTGAGGGTATTGACTTTGATGAGACATTTTCTCCCGTTTCTAGGATTGAGTCCATTAGGCTTCTTTTATCCATTTCTTGTTTGCACAAGTTCAAATTATATCAAATGGATGTTAAGAGTGCCTTCCTCAATGGCTTCTTGCAAGAGGAAGTGTTTGTTGAGCAACCCAAAGGGTTTGTGGATCCTCACCACCCTAATCATGTCTATCACCTCAACAAAGCTTTATATGGGTTAAAACAAGCACCAAGGGCTTGGTATGAGCGTCTCACCCAATATCTCATAGACAATGGCTACACTAGGGGTAGTGTTGACAAGACTATTCATCAAGAAAAACAAGGATGAGCTCTTTATAGCTCAAATCTATGTTGATGATATAGTTTTTGGCTCCACCAATGATACCAAAGTCCAACAATTTGTTGATGTCATGTCTCATGAATTTGAGATGAGTCTTGTTGGTGAGTTAAGTTACTTTCTAGGTTTACAAATTAAGTAAATGGATGATGGGATTTAAATATCTCAAGCTGAGTATGCCAAAAACCTAGTGAAGAAATTTGGTCTTGAAAGTGCCAAACATTGTGATACACCCATGAGTACCACTTTGGAGCTAAGCAAGGATGCTAGTGGTAAAAGTGTGGACCAAACTTTATATCGTGGCATGATTGGAAGCTTGCTCTAATTGACCACAAGTAGGTCTGATATCTCATTTAGTGTGGGTGTGTGTGCTAGGTACCAAGCGGATCCTAAAGAGTCCCATCTCTCTTCTGTTAAGAGAATCATTCGATATGTGAATGGGACATCCAACTATGGGATTTTGTACTCTTTTGAAACTAATGCTAGTCTTGTAGGCTTTAGTGATCCAGATTGGGCAGGAAATTATGATGATACGAAAAGTACATTGGGCAGTTGCTTTTTCCTTGGGAACAACCTTGTCTCTTGGTTTTGCAAGAAGCAAAATTCGATTTCCTTGTCCACGACTGAGGCCGAATACATTGCTACTGGGAGTGGATGCATACAACTCCTTTGGATGAAGCAAATGCTAGTCGACTATGGATTCAATCAAGGTAATCTTACTCTCTTTTGTGATAACATGAGTGCAATTAACATATCAATGAATCTGGTTCAGCATTCTAGGACTAAGCATATTGACATCAGTCATCATTTCATTAGAGAACTAGTTGAGAGCAAATGCATTGTTCTTGAGCATGTAGGTACCAATGATCAACTGGCGGATCTATTTACTAAACCCTTAGATGCTACTAGATTCAAGACTGTTAGTAGATCTATCGGGATTTGTTTAATGGAGTGATGTGTTGTGGCTTTTGACCCCATAAAGGGAATTCAAGCAAAGAGAGCAATTGTATACTTGTTGCATGAAATTTTTCTTAAATATGTTTATGCCTCTTTATTGATTGCTTGAGTAGCTTGGTTGCACTTATAGTATATTGTATTTTCTTAAATAAGTGTGAACATTGCTTTGTTTACAATCCATGTCATATTTATGTTCAAACATGCTTTTTTGGACTAGGAGATCTACATAGGAAGTACATGTTGAATGACCTTTAATTATCTCTATGACATGATGATTCTTAATTGACATGCTAATGAAAAATGATAAAGTATGATTTGATGATTGAAATTGTTAAATGCAACACATTGTATGAAACATATTAGTGAGACTAAAATGTTTAATCAATGTCTCTCTTTCTTTATTAGTTGAACATGGCTATCATCTTACGGGTATCCCCCTGGAAAAATCAAATAGGGTGCAAAGTTTCTCATGCCATGTTTAGTTTCTAAATTTGGATATAGTGCCTTTAAGACTTGATATTTATAAGAACTCTATATCCTTGCTTCTCTCATGACAAATGCTGTAATTGGTTTGAATTATATTGGAAACCTTTGTCATTTTCTTTTCCAAATACCATTGTTTTTTGGACTTGAATACAACATGTCTTTTATGCAAAGCACTTTTTTGATTCACACATTGTCTTTCAAATAAATCTCCTTGCGTCTCTTCTATTACTTAAGGTTGCATAAATGTGGCTTATATAATTATGCAGCAATCTTGTATGCTCTTTTCTTTCTTTGCCTTGAGTGACCCAGTTGGGGGCTTCTCCTTTGTCTATATCATGAAAAAAAGAGGGAGTAGCATTGACCTAGCATTGTGATGTTAGGGGAGTAGCATGTGTTTTCTTTAAGGGGGAGCATTGCTTCTTTGAGGGGGAGATTACATGAGCATTTCATGATATCATATTCATATTTCTAAATGCAAATGCTTTTGTTTTATATTCACTTGATCATCTCACATGCACTTGGTTTGGAAAGAGTATTTGTGCTTGCCTTGTGTGTAGGGTTGATAGTTCTACAAGAGATTGAAGACTTGAAGTTTTTTTTATGTTTATCTCTTTGTAATGTACAATATCTTCCCAGTGTTTTTCTATTTTGTTTTGTGAGTATCAATGTGAGTGGTGGTTTTGTCACGAAATAGCCAAATGGGGAGATTGAAAAGTCCTCATTTGTTGATTGGCTTATTTCGTGAACAACCACATTGTTGGGGTTCATGTAAGGGTAGCTTAGGCTCTCAAGACCTCAAGAGGAGAACCATCAAAGGTAAAATACTTGTGCTTACTTACTTTGAAGAGATAATTGCACACACTCACATATTCATGCATAACTCTAGATCTTATTTGTTGAGTGTTTTCTTGTGTGCATTTTAGTTAACATGACTCTTGTTGACCTATTTGCATCTTGCTATGAAAGTTGTATGTCATGCTAGGCATTAAAATAGGATGCAATTTCATCACTCTTGAACTTATTGTTTTTATGCATTTGAGTGTTGAAATAATAGGACTTGCGTTGGTGGTGCGCTACTCGACCAGTGCACCTCACCAGCGTAACTTTCACAGTGGACTGTCGCTAGTGTTGCGCCACAGAGCTACGCTGCTGCACCCACGCATAGTTGAAAAATGTGGGCACGCGCTGGTGGTGCGCTACTCTTCTATCGCAGCCTCACCACTGCAAGCTTCCCAAAGGATATGCGCTTGTGTTGCGCTATTGATGCGCCACTCGACCAGCGCCAGTTTTAAAAAAACTTTGTGCACAGGTGGTGCGCTACTTGACCAAGGTACACAGAGGAAGCTGGAACATTTTTTCCAAAACTACCTCACTTTGGTTGGATCTTATATATATATAACTCAATACCTTAAGGTCGTGTATGAGTTCAGAATATCACATTTCTTCTTTAGAACACATTTCAAAGGAAAAACACTTCCAAGAACTCATTTTAAATCACTTAAAGCATTCCCATGTGCATTAAATCTTCATCTTTCATCTTCTAAGTTCATCTAGAGTGCATCTATTGATAGGGTTGCTTCATCACATCTTGTTTGGTAAGTCCTTCACTATCTTCTTACAAGTTAAGTGTTTTGCTTACTAAACCATCTCTTTAATTAATTGTATTCTCTTAGAATATTTATAGATACAAATAAGAGATTGTTGTGATGACATGATTGAGTGTTGTATTGTGATAGCTTCATAGGATTGATTTATCTATGTTTAGCTAAGCTATTTGAACATGTCATTTAGCACTTGATATCTAGGATTGCATTAATTGTCATCTCATTATCCTAGATAAGCATATAGAGGTTTCCTAGCCTTGTTTGTTCGTTGAATATCATCACATATTCACTTAGGATACTTTATCTCTTCATTGAAAAGTGAGACTTGTGTTGCTTCCGGGAGTAGGTAGCTTAAAGCAAAAGCATGATGAACTAGGTTCACTTATACCAGGATCAGGTAGTGGTGGAGGATTAAACCGAGATTAGGTTGTAATTCCCTTATCATTAGTGGATTTGAGGTTCTAGTGTGGCGCACTCATCAGCCCGTGGTTTTTCCCATTTGGAGGGTTTCCACGTATATCTCAAGTGTTTTTACTTTTTCCGCATTTATTACACTTGTGGTATCTTTGTAACTAGTTAGGGGTATATTCGTCAACTTGACTCTCAACGAACATTGGGTAAAAGTTAATTAAAATCTATTCACCCCCCCCTCTAGATAAATATTACAAACCATAATATTTGTTTTAATTGTATACCTCCATTGATCTTCCAATTTCGGTCTTGAACAATCGATTAACTAACCGTTGATAACTAGCTCCCGCATTTTTAAGCCCGAAAGGCATCACCTTGTAGCAATACAGTCTCCGTCCGATGATAAAAATGGTCTTTTCCTGGTCGGTGGGGTGCATCATAATTTGATTGTACCCCAAAAACGCGTGCATGAAGCTTAGAAGCTTGTTTCCAGAGGTGGAGTCAACTAACTGATCAATTTTTGGCAGAGGGAAACTGTCTTTCGGGCATGCCCGGTTGAGGTCAGTATAATTGACGCACATGCATCATTTCCCATTCGCCTTTGTAACCATGACCACATTGGCGATCCATTCGGGGTAATGTGCCTCTCTGATGAAGTCCATTTGGGTTAATTTGTACACCTCTTCTTGAACCGCAACATTTCTTTCAGCAATGAAATGGCAACTTTTTGTTTAATGGGTTTGAAAGTCGGATCCACTGCCAATCGATGAGAAGCCAATGTCATCAGGATCCCAGGCATCTCATCGTGACTCCAAGAAAAAATGTCATTGAATAATGAGGAGCCTAATCAAACCCTCTTTCACTCCCGGCTCAAGGGTGGCTCCAACTTTGATGACTTTCGAGGGATCACCCACTCGGAAAGGAATCTCTTCTAACTTATCCATTGGATGGCCGCTTGCCCATTCCCTTCTTTGTTCTTCCCTATCCAACACTATAGGGTCGTCCTCAGGGTGATTTGTAGGCCCTACATCTCCTAGGTTCAATGCAAGGGTTGCCCTGTCTTGGATCGTTGTCACCTGGGCGAGTTGTTTTGCTAGAGTCGTTTGGTTGGCCGACACTGCGTAGCATCTCCTAGCTGCTTGTTGATCACCCCGAACTTCCCTCACCTTGTCCTCTACTAGGAACTTTAGAACGTTGTGCTAAAAGGATAGGACCCTTTTTCAAGGATAATAAAAACGGCCTCCTTAATATTGCATTGTAGGCCGATAGGGTATCCACCACCATGAAGTCTATCTTGATATTTTACTGGAGAGGTGTGGCTCCAATGATCACTGGTAGGATTTTTAATCCTACGGGTATGATTGAGTCCCCAGTGAACCCACATAGCGGGGTAGTGCAGCTATTGTAACACCACTGTTTCAAGTTTAGTTTTTCCAAACTATCTTTAAATAGGACGTCGACACTGCTACATGTGTCGACGATCACACGGTGTACCATGCAGTTGGCAATCTGTATTGTGATCACCATGGGATCATCATGAGGCTGCACGGTGTTGTAGACATCCGCTTCAGTGAAAATGATCTATGACTGTTGAGAGGGGTTGGTCGGTCATTGGTCGACCTTGAAAATATCTCGCCCTTCCTCTATACGAGGGACTTTCCTTGCATGGTTTTTCCTGGAACTGTTGGAGGTGCCAGCCAGAGTAGGCCCTTTACTGATGGTATGTATTATCTGAATTTGTTGCATCAGGTCCTCCTGCTCCCCCTTTCTCTTCTCAGCGTGCTCTCGGATCTCGGATTGCACTTACCTTCCAATCTGAATGTTCTCCCTGACTTGCTGTAAGAATTCCACCAAACATCCTCCTCTTATCAAAGCCTTTATCTGGTTCCGCAGGTTGTAGCACTATGAAGTGTTGTGCCCCACATCCTCATGAAAGTCACAATATTTATAGCGATTTCTCTTATCGACTGGGGCTTTCATGGGAGCGGTCTTCTGTAGCAAAATCTTATCCCGAATGGCGAGAAACACTGTTTCACGGGATACTTTTAAGGGGGTGTAATGATCATACCCCCTCTCATCTCGAGCTATTGGGGCCACTGTTCTGGGAAGAGGTGAAGCTTGTGGAGGAGTTCGTTTTTCTGGATATCTTTCTGATCTGGGTTGAGAAATGGGGAAGCAATATGTCGACTTATTGGGGGGTTTGTTCTGGATTTTCTGAGCTTGCTCGGGTTAGGGAGCTTCATTCTTTTATCACTTAACGGCTCTCACGCCGTCATGTTCCATCTTGACCTTGAGCTGTTCGTCGACCTCAATCTGCTCTAGAGCCCGATCATACCCTTCTTGGTAGGTCTCTGGAGGTCTCTTGGTAAAACACTGGAAAAGCTTGCCTACCCACTGGTTTCTTTTAAAGTTGGCGAGGGTTTATTTCTCGGTGAAGACCCCTATCTGAATGACTTCCTTATAGAAACGTTCGACATAAGCCAGGAGGGTTTCCCTTCTCTCTTCTGGATCACGTACTATAGATGGATTGGGTCATTCAATCAGATCTTAACTCTCTGGAATTATAAACAGAAATCGATTGATATCTTAGTGAAGGAATCCACATTGTCGGCAGGTAGCTTCCTAAACCAGGTCTTAGCGTAATCCATAAGTGTAGTGGGGAACATTCGTCACATAGCGGCTCTGGTCGTGTTTTAGACCTCCATCTGTAGAACGAAGCTCTCCAAGTGGCTCAAGGGATCCTCAGTCCCAGAGAAACTACCAGTTGGCATTTTGAATTTAGGCGGGATGTCACGGGCCGCAAGCTGTCAAGCCCAGGAGCCCAACAAAGGCCACAACTATGCCAAGCTCTTGGAAGATTCTAGAGACTTCTCCATAATTCCACCATTGGTCAAGCTTCTGGAAGTCTCTAGCAACCCAACCCTCTCTACACCATTCTTGTATTTAGTTAGATGGTTGTAGAATAATCTAGAACCTTGTAAAGACATGTAAATACATGTAGAGTATTCTAGCTAGGTGTAGAATATTCTGGAGACTTAATCTCCTTTATTAGACTAGATTAATCTAGAACATTCCTTAAGGAGGTGGCTCACCTATAAATAGCCAACCCCCTTTCATTTGTAAATCATCCTAGAAACTCAAGCATTCTAGTATCCAAAGCATTGTAAAGCTTCCTTCATAGCAATACAATCTTTGTTTTCCATTCAAGCTCTTCTACTCTTTTCTCTCAAATCTCTCTTGTAAGGCTTACTTAGCAACATTCTCATAGAATTTGTCTAAGTGCCGCATGGGTGTGCTGCGCAAACTCTAAGCCCGTGACAGTTGGTATCAGAGCCTGGTTAAGCAACCACAGCTAGCACGAGTCATGGCCTCCGATAGCGAAGTTGCTGCTATAGTGGAAGAGCAAGCGCATGGTCGTGTCGAACAACGCACCCGCACCAAGCGTAGCAAGTCCAAGGGTCTGTCCATGGACGCTTTGGAATCTCGCGTGGATGTCCACGATGAAGCCCTCTCAAAAATGCAAACCACCTTGAGCACCGTGGTCGACCATCTCGATGGCCTAGAAACCAATTACGCCATAATAGCTCAGGCAACCAAGGCAATGCTACAAGAGTTCCAGAAGGGCATTCGGGAGGAAATCTGCCAATTTACTGAAGAAATCCGCAACACTCGCACCTTCGTCGAGCAAGAGTTGCGGGCCATTCGAGTCGAGATGGATGAAGTTCGCACCGAATGGACTTCGTTCAAAAACAACCCAACTTTTGGCAATGGTGCCTTCGCTAGCACGAGCACATGGGGTGCCATCCAAATCCCTAAGCCTTCCACATTCAACGGCAACCGTAACGCCATGGAAGTGGAAAACTTCCTCTTCGGCCTAGAACAGTACTTTGAGGCCAAGGGAGTTAGGGATGACGCTACACGGATCACCGATGCTCCCACCTTCTTTTGGGATTCTGCTCAACTATGGTGGCGACGCAAGCATGGTGATACTATCCACCCCATTCGCACATGGGAAGACTTCAAACGAGAACTCAAGAGGCAGTTCTCGCCAACCAACGCCGATAAGGAGGCCCGTAGCCGCCTTCGTCGCCTCAAGCAGTCTGGATCCATCCATGACTACATCAAGGAGTTCTCTACCTTAATCCTCGAGATCGAAGATATGTCCGATAAAGACAAACTATTCCTCTTCATGGACGGTCTCAAGGAATGGGCGAGAGTGGAGCTAGAAAGGCGGAACGTGCAAGACATTGATGCAGCCATCGCCGCCGCAGAATCCCTTGCCGACCTCACCAAGACAAAGGAAATGACTGACAACCATGAAAAAGGTGGGGGAGACGAGTCTAAAGACCACAATCGCAAGAGCGAAGGACCAAACAGAACTCCCAATGTCGATAACCGGCGTGACAACGCCAATGGAGGCAAACCCGTTTTGATCAAGCCGAAGAATCCATGCTTCATTTGTGATGGGCCATATTGGGTACGTGACTGCCCAAAGCGAAAGATGATCAATGCCATGGTTACCCAACTAGAAGAAACTAAGGCAATTGAGCCCCAAGCAAGCATGAGTTCTCTCCAACAGCTTTATGCACTCAAAGGGCAACCCGTGCCTCCTACACTTACCAAAGGCCTTATGTTCGTGAACGCCACCATCAAAGGCAAACCAGTTCGTGCAATGCTAGACACTGGGGCAACACACAACTTTATCTCAACAGACGAAGCCAAGCGACTTGGTCTTCGCATCACCAATGGTGAATATGCCGTCATTAAAGTTGCCAACTCTCCGGCCAAGCAAATTGATGGCACAGCAAAAGACGTCATTGTCCACCTAGACCCATGGAGTGGAAAGCTCGACTTCTCGGTGGTTCCCTTAGATGACTACCAAGTGGTGCTAGGCATGGCGTTCTTTGAGCAAGCCAACGCTTTCCCCCTACCCGTTATGAACTCACTTAGCATTCTTAACGGGGGCAAGGCACTCACCATCCCGGTGGGACGCATACCATAGCCATGTAGGATGCTATCCACCGTACGGCTCGAGGAGACACCAATTTCTCCCACTTCTCCACAGAACCAGCCGATTGTAGGCATTCGAAGGAGTAAGAAGCGCACAAGCCATATGAAGCGATCGAAGGCACCGAGAGAAGGCACCCAAGATAATGGATCACCTTCGAAACCTAGCCAGCCCACTTGCGTCGAGCTAAGGATGAGAGACTCAAATTCCATCTCTCAAGGGAGGCTTCCCAAGCCGAAGACCTTCCGCAGGAATGAACCAAATTTTGGCCAACTCCAACATACTCAACGCCCACGCAACGAGGACGTTGCAAACTTAGGTGGGGGAGGATGTCACGGGCCGCAAGCTGTCAAGCCCAGGAGCCCAACAAAGGCCACAACTATGCCAAGCTCTTGGAAGATTCTAGAGACTTCTCCACAATTCCAGCATTGGTCAAGCTTCTGGAAGTCTCTAGCAACCCAACCCTCTCTACACCATTCTTGTATTTAGCTAGATGGTTGTAGAATAATCTAGAACCTTGTAAAGGCATGTAAATACATGTAGAGTATTCTAGCTAGGTGTAGAATATTCTGGAGACTTAATCTCCTTTATTAGACTAGATTAATCTAGAACATTCCTTAAGGAGGTGGCTCACCTATAAATAGCCAACCCCCTTTCATTTGTAAATCATCCTAGAAACTCAAGCATTCTAGTATCCAAAGCATTGTAAAGCTTCCTTCATAGCAATACAATCTTTGTTTTCCATTCAAGCTCTTCTACTCTTTTCTCTCAAATCTCTCTTGTAAGGCTTACTTAGCAACATTCTCATAGAATTTGCCTAAGTGCCGCACAGGTGTGCTACGCAAACTCTAAGCCCGTGACAGGGAGCTCCGCCTCCCGGATCCTTCTGGTGAAGAGATCATTCATTTTACTTAGAGGATCCTTCTTGTCCTCCTTGTACTTCCCTTTCTTCATCAGTTGGACCTCCTTCTAAAGCTCTGCCAACTGCTCATTCAGGCTTTTACTCTCGGGTTTTTGAGTTGATCTCAATCTCCTCACTATCGGATCATTCTGATGAATTGGCGACCTCTACCCGGTTCCTTCTTTGGAGAGGGTCTGCCTGGAGGCTTTGCTGACTTTCTTCTTCCCTAACTCGGGCTTCCCTCCTTGAAGTCATTGGGTGGAGAAATTCTCCCCTCTCTCGGGGAAGGATGTCTGCCGCAGACTTGACTTGCCTGGGTTGGTAGCATTGTATTTCTTCGGGAAAATGGGGCATAAGCCCTAACCTATCCCGGATCAAGGGTGGGAGTCCCGTTCTATTACGAGCTGGGTCCGGAGGGGTAGGTCCTAGACGATCAAAGGCAAATTACCTATCTCCTGGCCTGCTTGACTCTCCTTGATTGTAGAAGTTTGCTTGCTGGATAGTACTACCCTCAGCGAGCAGTTGAAGGTGGACGTTTTCCACGAAGGTCACCGCTTGTTGGTCAAGCTCGACCAGGTTTTCCATAGGGGGGTCCAAAGCCCATACATTGGCTTGCTGGTCTTAAACTTGGCTATGGAACCATGGTTTTCTCCCTTTCTTCTGGACCTTTCTTATCGATGCAACAGAAGGTTGTCTCGATGCGCCAGGTTGTCCTAAGGAGGAGCGAAGCCTCATGACTCTTGTAAAAAAATAAACTTGTGAATATGAAGATGATGGTGCAAGAGTTTCCCACAGACGGCCCCAGAAAGTGTTAACGGGAAAGTTGCTCTAGAAGAGAAATTCCTGCTAACACCCTCGAGACCACTACCACAGAGGTGGTGGTCAGGGTCGGTACCTTTGATACCTAACCCGCTTAGAAATGAATGAAGATTTGTATAATAATGAAAAAAGGGAGCTTTATTATCGATCACTTTGGTATACAGAATTCTCTCTCATACATTATCTGGGACGTAGGAATGTGGTCACTTTGTACTTGTCGAATAGTGGAAACAACAGCGGTCGTGTTCTGATTACCAAATTTAGGCCCTCCTCTCCTCTTTTTCTTATCGTCTATATGTCGTCTCTCTTTTTCTTACTCTTTTTTTTATATCTTTTCTACCATTTGTTGTCTTACTTATATATGGTCCAAGTAGGTTTTAATTTCACAAATATCCTGCCATGATCCCATGAATCTGTTCCTTTCTTATCGGGTGGGATTCGTCATTTGAATTTAACTTGTTACTGGATTTGATGATATCGTTGACGGTGATAAGTTTGTTTCCTTTCTGGGATCAAACTCTTGACTTGTACATAAATGTTGGTTATTACATGGATACGGTTCTGTGTGTACTCATGGCATGATTCTTCATGGAGGTCACTGGACTAGCTGCTCGTAGTCTTCGTAGAGCAAGGTAGATCTATGCTTTAGTTCTATTCTTGGAAGCTTGGAATGGACGTCCTAGTAGGCATTCCTAGGGGGTAACACCGATCTGATTCGCTTAGAGGCCCTCTTTCTCATTGTATCGCGGAGGGGACAGCGGGCTTCTAAAGAGGTTGGTAGGCTTCTCATTCAGGCCATGAATTAAGTTTGACCTCTGAAAGTCTTAACCCGGAGGCGGCTTACTTTGCTTGTCGGGCTTCTTTTGAATGTTTCTTGGGTTTGGCGACCCCCTTTGTCATTCACAGGATGGTTGAGGGTCCAGACCCCAGGAACCGAGGTTCCCAGATAGGTGGCCTCGAAAAGCCCGGATTCCAGTGTTCGAGTGAGGGCTCGTCCTGGTCGTGCCTAGCTTCTACCCTGATAGTTTTGAAGCCCGGTCATCCCTCCGTACTTTCTCGAGGTAGTTTTATGGTACATTCGGGGTTTCATGAATGTCAACTTCGAGCCTCGATTTGGGCTGGGAGAGTGGAAAATTTCTCTTTGACCCCTAGCCAAATTTTGCTATTAACACACACAAATGAGATCATCAAGCCTATTTCCATATAGGTCAAACTTCTCATAATACGAAGCAACTTAAGACAAGTAAACTTAATGTCCTAAGCATTTAACACTCATTGGCCAAACACTTTGACCATGAGTTCAACCTCCCTTAAGAAAGACAAATTCTTCTGTCTTAAGTAATATTCACTCATTGGTGGAAACTTTATACCTTATGAGTGAAGTGCCCCTTCAAAGCCAAAAGCTTGGAGATATCCTGCTACAATAAAAAACATACATGCATGCATATCATGGCAAATAATATACATATACAATGTACAAATATATTCTCGAGAATAACATTTTATTTATTTATTTAAACAGAAAACTGTAGTTAATATAAAACAAAAACATAACTCCTACTAACCAAGAATATCATAACTATCTACCAACCTCATACGGGTAACATGCCCTTTACAAACCTTCGGAGATAGTTCCTTGGTTAGGGGATCAGCTATCATCTCTTCTGTTGCAATATGAATAATAGAAGTTTGCAACTCTTGAACTTACTCTTAACCACAAGATACTTGAACTCCATATGTTTAAACCATGAAGACCTTTTAATGTTCTTAGAGGAAGAAACAGTTGTGGAATTGTCACGATAGATTGTCAATCGTTTAGAAATGGAATCGACAATCTTTATCCCTGAAATGAAATTCTGCAACCAAACTGCCTGGATTGTCGCTTCATAACATGCCACAAACTCAGCTTACATAGTAGATGAAGTTGTAAGTGTCTGCTTGACACTCTTCCACGATATGGCTCCACCAACCAACATAAACACAAAACCTGAAGTGGATTTTAGATCATCTGTACAACCAGTAAAATCCGCATCTGCATAGCCAACAACTTCCAATAGGTCTGAACACCTATAAGTGAGCATGAAATCCTTTGTTGGTTGTAGATAACATATAAATTTCTTTGTTGCTGTCCAATGATGAATGCCGGGATTACTTTGAAATCTGCCAAGTACGCTAATTACAAAAGCAATATCAAGAAGTGTACAAACCTGTGCATACATCAAACTGCCAACCGCATATGAATATGGGACATCTTTCATTTAATAATGTTCGAGCTCATTTTGTGGACACTGTAGCTCTGTAAGTTTATCTCCTTCCGCGGTAAGTACCTCACCTGGGGAACAAGCACTCATGTTAAACCTCTCTAATACCTTTTCAATGTAAACCTTTTGAGATAATCCAAGCAAACCACGTGACCTATCATGTTGTATCTCAATACCAAGGATATAGGAGGCTTTCCCAAGATCTTTCATTTTAAAGTTACGAGATAGAAAATTCTTGGTATCATGCAGCAACCTTAAATTATTGTTGGCGAGCAAAATATCATCAACATAAAATATAAGAAAAATAAAATTGCTCCTACTGACCTTGAGGTATACGCAATGATCCATCAAATTTTCAACAAAACCATATGATGTAACGACTTCATCAAATTTCAATACCATTGCCTTGAAGCTTGTTTCAGACCATAAATGGATTTTCTGAGATTGCAAACCATATGTTCCTTTCTAACCGCCTGAAAACCTTTACGTTGCACCATATATACATCCTCTACGAGATCTCCATTTAGGAAAGCAGTCTTCACATCCACTTGATGTAGCTCTAAATCAAAATGAGCAACCAAGGCCATAATAATCCTAAAGGCATCTTTCGAAAAGACAGGTGAAAAAGTCTCGGCATAATCAATACCTTTTTTTACTGAACTCTTTCGCTACAAGTCTAGCTTTATGTCTCTCAACATTGCCTTTGGAGTCTCGTTTAGTCTTAAAAACCCATTTACAGCCAATTAGCTTGCAACCATCAAGCAGTTCAACCAAATCTCAAACACGATTTGTATCCATGGATCTCAGTTCATTGATCATAGCATTCATCCATTTTAACGATTGATGGCTCTGAACAGCTTGATCATAATTCCTAGGATCGTCATGGTCCTATAAATAAACAATATAATCATCAGGAATGACGGATCTTCGGACCCCCTGAGATCTCCCTAAAGGAACATCAACAATTGGTTGTGGCTCATCAACGACTAGCTGAGGTTCATCAATAGTTGGCTCGGGCACATAAATAACCGGTTGAGGTTTAACAACAATTGGTAAGGGCTCATCTTCTTGTTCAGAAAAGAATCATCATGATGCTCTAAGAGAGGTGTATGACAATATCTAATGAACTAGAAGATGTCGGATTACCCAATTTTTCCTCCTCAAACTCAAAAAATCCTGAGTTTGCATATTCTTCTCAACTTCATTACCTTCCTCCAAGAATACAACACGTTTATATTCAACTATCCTCATAGAGTATGTAGGACAATAAAATCTATATCCTTTTGATTTATCTGCATATCCCACAAAAAATGCACTAACTGTCTTAAAATCCAGCATTTTCAAATTAGGATCTTAAGGCATCACTTCCGTAAGACATCCCCATACTCTCATGTGATTTAATTTTGGCTTGAAACCAAACCACATTTCAAACGGAGTCTTCAGCACAGATTTGATGGGAACTCTATTAAGAATGTATGTTACCGTCTTTAATGCATCACCCCATAAAAACTAGGCAAAGAACTCGTACTGATCATACTTCTTACCAAGTCCATTAATGTACGATTTCGTCTCTTAGAAACTCCATTCTGTTCAGGTTCACCAGGCATAGTGTATTGAGCACCAACCCCACACTCTTGTAAAAACCTTACAAACGGACCAGGATTCTTACCAGCTTCACCATACCTACCATAATATTCACCCCCACGATCAGATCTAACACATTTGATCTTTCTTTCTAATTTCCGTTCAACCTCAGCCTTATATATTTTGAAGATATCTAAGGCTTTGGATTTCTCGTGAATGAGATAGAAGTAACCATAACACGAGAAATCATCAATGAAAGAAATGAAATATTTATATCCACCAAGTACGGCGGGGTGAAAATGGCCCACATATATTGGTATGAATAATTTCCAACAGATTTTGACTTCTGGTAGCCCCTTTCTTTTTAGCTCTTGTCATCTTACCCTTCAAAAAATTAGCGCAAGAATCAAAATCTGAAAAGTCAAGTGAATCAAGAATACCATTTCTGACTAATCTTTCAATTAGATCTTTGGATATATGGCCTAAACGTCTATGTCATAGCATGGATGAACAATTTTCTCTCTGGTGTTTATATCCAATGGTAGAATTTATCACAGCAGCGGAACGAGAACATTCACCAATAAAATCAGAGTGTAAATTCAATTTATACAAACCATCACACAAACAGCCAGAACCAATGAACCATGATAAAGAACAAATCCTTTATTAATGAATTCAAAACGATAGCCACTAATATCCAACTTAGAAATGGAAATTAAATTACGTATGACAGAAGGAACAAAAGCAACATCAACTAAATCTAAAAAATTTCTTGAAGCTAAAGGTAATCTAACAACTCCTATAAACTCAACTAAAGCCTTCTCTCCATTTCTTATGAAAACGACAGCTTCTTTATCCCTTGGTTTTATTTGCTTCTTAATCCCTGTAAAGAATTCGTAAGGTGAATAGTAGCTCCATAATCAACCCACCAAGAATTCAAAAGGATATCAACCTGTTAACATCGATTTCTCGATGGTCAAGAAAGTCAACAAGCTGGGTTTGATTATGACCTATCAAAAGAGAAGGAGAAAGAGAATGCAATTGAAGTTATTATGACACGAGTATATGTGGTAAAACTCCGGTGATCGGAGAAACATCCACGGGTGGTTGACTATACAACCAAGCCAAATCCACTATTGAATGATAAATTACACCACTCGATCTCTCTTGCCTCTCTCTTACAGTGATTTCTTTTCTATTCTTTTTTCTGTTTAGCGTATCTTTTCTGAATCTGTCCTCTCTTTTGTAACGGGATTTAAGGGGTCTATTTATATGGTGTATAGAACCCTTGTTACATAAGTAAGAAAAGGAGACTGTATCTAACTAAACTTTATTACTTGTCAAGGTCATCTTTGTCTTCATTACTGTTTCTGAGATCCTAAGGATCGAGTTTCAATCTTTGTGGGACTCTGATTACACAGTCCGCTTAGGATCTTATTTCCTAATCGATGTGCAATCTTCAAGAAGAGTAGAGTTGTTGCTTTGGTTTGAACTTGTTTCCTGTTTGATGTTTTATCTTCTAGAAACTTTCTAAATTCTTTCCTTCTTTGATACGGGAAATGAAACACTGATGCTTTGCTTATCAGGGTGTGATTCTAGATTTCTTCTTTGGCTTATTCTCGCATGTGAATCGTGTATTGAACTCCTTTATTCGGGCCTCTTATATTGTCTCGAGTGGAACTGAACGTGCTGAGTACCCGTATTCGGGCTTACTCGGGTTCTTATTCCTTAGTAATGTCATGGTTGGTGCTTTTTAAATGCCAACTCTGATGCTCATCTGGCAATCTCTTTAAGGGTTGCCTTACCTGTCAGTGACATGTACATTCAATACAATTTACATATAAGACAACCAAATTAGATTCAAAACATATTAGAGCTAAAGAGGTACCTTATATGTGTTTCTTAAACTTGAAGCAATCCTTTTTCATATGGCCTTTCTTGCTACACAAGAAACACTTGCCTTTCATATCTTTATCCTTAGCCTTAATGAACCCATTAGACTTGCCAACTTTCTTTCCATGATGTTTAAACTTCTTACCCCCATTGAACTTCTTCTCACCCTTGTTGCTGTGAGTAACCATATGAGCACTTTCTTTTTTTACTCTTGCAAATAGTCTTTTCCTTCTGGACCACAATTGTAGTCATTTTGTCCAAAGTCCATTCAACCTATTTAGCATTATAAGAGGTTTTCAGAACATCAAAATCACTTGGAAGAGACTCAAGGACTTGCTATGCAATGTGAGTCAGAGATCTCGGTATCCAGATCTCTTAATTTCATGGCCATATTAGTCACTTCATAATATGCTCACGAACATCACTGGTACCATCATAAATCATTATCGCCAACTGACTCATATACTTTCCCCTCTCAGCCTTGCTTCACTTCTTGAACTTGCCACTCACAACTTTAAGAAAATCCTTTGCATCCTTACATTTTGGAATACTCTTCTTACTAGTTTTAGCAGTGGACAAACGCATGATCATCATACATTTCTGATTAGACTCTTTCCACTTCTTTCGATAAGACCTCTGTTTAGCAGTACTCTCATCAGTGAGTCTAGAAGGCTTCTTCTCACATAATGAAAGGTCTATACCCCAAAGAGCTAGAGCAGTAGTGAGAGTCTCTTTCCATTCCTCGAAATTAATCCCATCCAAAGGTTTGATATTAGACAATGCGAAGTAAAGTTGTTGACATTGAAAACTGAATATCAACACAAAGGATTTCATGTCATAAGATAACAATCAAAACAAATATAGAAACAAAATTTCAACAGGTGATTGGGCAAAAATCACTACATTCTATAAATGAATTCCTCAAGATGATGAACCTCCTACGGAGTTGAACATCACCTATCACATGTGATAACCCTCTTACGGTCATGCATATAGTTTCCATTATTGTAGTTCTATAGATGAATACCTCAAGATGATGAACCTCCTATGGAGAAGAACATCATCTATCACATGTGATAACCCTCCTACGGAGATGATTAGCACAAACATTTTCATCTTTGCAGTTCAAATTTAATATTTGATTACCGAAGAATATCTCAAAATCTTTAATGATTAGTCACTATGTGAAACATAATCATCAAATTTACCAGAGTATTCAATCAATTATTAAAACTAGCAAATTAGTAACCATCAGCCAACTAAATTCTCAAAACCGGAATGATTAGCCACTGCGTGAAAACATAACCATCCGACTCACAAGAATTTACAAAACAGATTATTAATTTCAACAAAACAATCAATATAAAAACTTAATGCTTAGTCTACTACGTAAAAACATAATCATCCGAAATCACAAAGATTATCAACTGCAATTTTTCCCAAAACTCTTTGTAAAATTATAAAAATGCCCCTGATTTTGCTAAATTACAAAAAGGCCCTTCAAGATTTAGCAATTACAAATCGACCCCTATTTTTTTGTCAAATTAAGAATTGTCCCGGTAAGTTTTGATAATTATAACATGGCCCCAAAACATTTGAAAATTATAAAATGACCCTATAACGTTTCATTAATTATAAATCGGCCCCAAATCTATTTTTGAAATTACAAACTGGTCCATTAAGTTTTGGTAATTGTAAATTAACCCCATAATCTTATCAAAATTACAAAAAGGTTCAAAATAAATGCAAATTAGTCCCTTAAGAATGTCAAATTCTCAAAACGTGGCCCAAAGCAAAATTAATCCATGGAAACCCTACGACTGTGTTTACCGCCGCTATACCAGCCCATCCGTCGCTTGAAGCAACGAATAACGGCGTACCCTCGACCCACAATGTGCTGACCATAAACGATGGAAAGATGGCGATCGATCTACCTCCAAGCTGAGTCTTGGATGATCGGTTCGAATGGTCGATCGACTTGGTTCGCCGGCGAAGTGGATCGAAAAAAGTTAACGATGGGTTGGTTGTGAGGTGGCGGCGACCGGTTTTGGGCGTGACCCAAGAAGGAGATAGATGGGTCTAGGTTGAAAAACCATCTACCCAAGAGCAAACCAAACATTGGCGGGTCTGGTGAGACACCCAGTAATTGTGTGGTCAGTTGCTTCAATTCTCAAACCATCGATTTTGGTTGTGTACAACTGTGATCTAAATCTAAAACCTAAATTCTTGTTCATCCACAAATCGAATCCTATCATCCTATAGATTTTTATTTAGATGATGATCATCAAACAACAAGTTGTTTTTTTGTTCTTACGGAAACAACATATACTAGACAATATTCATGTATCTAGATCGGTAGATGAAAAATAATAACTTTAATATTCAGCCTATGTAAAAATACGGATGGCTCTGATACCACTGTTAGCATTGTATGTATTTAAACATGTATATTCGTATTAAATACATAAGCATGAAAACATACCTGAATTTCCCAAATCCATTGAATAGCGTAAAAAACCCAACCTGAAAATAAAACAAGAAAATAATTAAAACAATATAGAGTCTTCTACTCTCTACTCACCTTTCTCAGATTGTCTAATGGGGAGACAATTCTGTAATCCGCTACATTAGTGAGAATAGGGACCTCCTATATATAGTATAACTTCCTAGAATCCTTACCCATAAAGGATTCTCAACCCTAATAGGATGGCTAGTCATAAAAAGAATACTAGACCCATACATATACAATAGCCCATACCATATCCTATATTTATTTAATGTATCTAAGGTGCCCCGAGCCCAATAAATATTGATCACAATCAAACGGGCTTTTCTGGTCAACTCTCACTTACTTAAACATTCCAATCAATTTGATTTCTCATAAACATAAAATATAATGGCATATGTTGCTCACAATTTTATAAGAACCTTACATAAAGATGACGCCTCACTCCTCCACTTCGTTTTCTTATTATATATATAGGCACCACGCAACCACTTGCGTTTTTATTATTATATATATACACTGTTAACGCATCTAACATCTAACAGTAATCGGATGCTTCTTATATATGTATGTATATATATATATATTAGGATAAATCACATCTGCACTCAATGAAGCAAAACGGGAAATATCGATTGCTTTCGAAAACTCATCATCTAGTTGAAGCTTCATAAGAACATCACGTGCGGCTGACTTCGTCCATCTCTTAAATATCATGGACTCGAGAATCTTTTTAAGGTGCTCCAATTTCATAACATAAAACATATGATGACAAGGAATTCCTTTACCTTTTAACTAATTGCAGTCACACGAAATTAAAGGTTGATTCTGTTTTCTGAATCCCAAACACCATCCTCATCGACATCCTGAAAGCGAACCCTATCCAAATGGTAAACAACTTTATTTTTCTTATGGAGAAATTAATATCTGGATAAATGGTATATGTGATAGTTATCCTCCTCCTTCGGTGCAATGTGTGTATATTTTGATTCATTCATAATCTGTTCAGCAACGTCAAGATAAGTTTGATAAGTGTATACAGAAGATGCATGCTCTTCCAATGGCTTCATGTGGCTTAAAATGACCAGACTCTTACACTTAGATATGTATTCATCACCAAAGAAATTTTTTATTAACCGCATAAGAATCTTACCAATTTGAGGGATGAATTTAAACAATTTCTCACTGCTGTAAAAATAATCCTTCATGTAATTGCTCATACCCTCGCATCGTTGAGTTGTGTACATGCTTGTAAATAAATGACCCTTAAAAAATGTTTCAACCAACCTATCCCTCTTCTTATACATCCTACTCATCCAATAATTTTCTTATAAACCATTCTGCTCCAACATCTCTTTCCAAAGTTCCTCGAATTCGTCCTCTGATATTTACTTATACAATAAGTATCGAAATGGTGATTTCTTCTTCTCTTTGTGAAGGTGAGTGGATTCATTCTAGGATATGTGCAATCCACATATCATATGTTGGGAGTTGGAAAATATCTCATCGATGGCTTGTTGCATTGCTTCGTCTCTGTCGATCAACATAGAAATGGGATGTTTGTGGTCCATGGAATACATGAGAGTATTAAGGATCCATCTGTACGACTGCACAGTCTCATCCGACAACAACAGTGCAACTTCAAATATAGCAGTTGTCTGCAGGTGAAAAATTCACATATCTACACTTAGTACTTGAAATAAACCACGCATACATGATACATAAGTTAGCATTCACTGAATGATTTGATTATTATAGATTTTGTTTGTTTTGATTTTGACATGGTTAAAGATGAATAATTCGATATTTAAAATATATATACTGCACTATTTTCCTTATCTTCTTTCAATAACAACAAGAGAGAAAATAAAGATGGTATAAAAAACCGACCAGAGGCGGCGGTGAAACAGAGGGACTCTTCGATCATTCGGACCTAGGCTGCCCTGTGATTGAAGACAGAAACGAAGGAATAGGGGTTGTAGTAGCCGTGGTGCATGTGGTCTCCCCATATAACCTCCAAGAGACTGGATGAATCGTCGTAGAACTCAGTGATTCCCTCTCACAACAGACGCCCGTTGGTGGTGTTGGCATTAGGTGCATGCTCCAATGACAAGTGATGTTTTGTATATGTAAAATAGCTTGTCAAACAAAATTTATAAAACCCTATTTGCACTCAGATTTGATAGCAATATAGTAGCAAGTATGGGTATCGTCCACAAAGATCGTGTTATGCCTTAAAGGATCAAATTACACTCTAAGCTAATATGCAAGAAGAAAAATGGAAATGACGTTTTGGATCAAATGTGATTAAAACAAAAACATGTTTAACTCACTAGAAATGCAACAAATAGTAAATAAATATGTATGATAAGGGGACTAAGGGAATGAAGGATTCAACATGCAACAATGGGTAAGTATGAATTCTCATTAATGCTCATTAATCCAATGTAACCAATCTATAGGGTATAATTTGGTTGTATATCCCTTATGAGTATTCAATCTAGAGGGTAATGTATTGATTACCCGTAAAAGATTGCTCATTAAAATACATATCTATCAAATAAGGACTAATCTCTTAATAAATTCACCAACCTAGAGGGTATAGAGTTGGTGCTTAATCTCTCTCAAGCAACCAATCTAGAGGGTATAGCTTGGTCACTCAATTTAGATTAGATAAGGATAGAGATTAATAAGTCTGGATTTCACTAAAAGAGGGTACTCTAATTCAATCCTTCCATTCAAAAGAGCTAAAGAGGATTAAATATTGGGTGGACTCAATTCGCTACTATAATTATTTCTTAGATAATATGCAAGGAAAGGAGGGTACAATCAAATGCAAATCATCTTTGAAATCACTAACAACCAATGAATGGAATAAACTTGATAGATTAATTGATAAGTAAAGAATTCAATTACAAACCCATGATCACAAATGAATCACATCAATCCCCTAGTGGGATGTTTAGCTACTCATGCCTATTATAAGAATGAAACAAGGAGAAAAGGACAAAAGTAAACCCATAATTGATTCCTCCTTCTTGAAGCTCCAAAATGATCCCCTTGATTCCTTGTGTTGAGTAGATGATATGGATGATGTGAGAATTGAAAGGGTTTTGGAGAGGGAAGAATTCCTAGATCTAGATAGAGAAAATGGTTATGAATGGGTGTATGGGCATATGGCTCCTAACAGAATGGATCCAGTTTATAGGTGCGTTCAAAATGGCTGAAAAACTGCTGATATGACAAGTTGTCTAGAGAAATGCACGGGTTGTGCGCTAGTTGAGACCCGTGCAAGACTTGCGCAAACATCCGGTGCTCTAATTTTCTTCTTCTAGTTTAAGTACATTGCACGGACACTTGTGTGATGGTGTGCAGGTATGGACCCACGCATTGCCCTGTTGCTTCAATTACAACTCCTGGTTTAAGAGTATTGTGTGGACACTTGCGCAAAAGTGTGCTAGTGTAGACCCACACAATGCCTTGGCTTATTCTTCCTTCATAGTGCACGGGTTATACGCTAGTTGGAACCCGTGCAAGACCAACGCACATCCCTGATGCCGCTTCTACCACTTTTAACCTTTTTCCATACAAAAATCGCATCTTTTATCCAATTAACTGGAATGTACCTAATCACTTGAAAACACAAATAAAGAGCCATAAGAGATGTAAAAACACTCGAAAACTAGAAAATGGCTAAGGAAATGAGGGCCAAAATATA
Organism: Dipteronia dyeriana; assembly: GCA_032871835.1. Taxonomy (NCBI): domain Eukaryota; kingdom Viridiplantae; phylum Streptophyta; class Magnoliopsida; order Sapindales; family Sapindaceae; genus Dipteronia; species Dipteronia dyeriana. The sequence continues at coordinate 21,935,340 of CM065296.1, forward strand.
TAACAATTTTGGCACGATCAAAAAACCCCAAACCAAACCTTTGCTCGTCTTCGAGCCAACTTAAAACAAAACAAAGACTCAAACAAAAATGACTCGATCTAAGACTCGAAATCAAATAATCTAATAAGTCGCATGTCCAACCGATGATGAGATGTATGGATGTGTGATAGAGAGGAGTAAACATATGTAAGGCAATCTAAAACAACTCAAAGGCACTTGAGGGGAATTCGCACTATCATGAATCCCACACCTAATAGTGCTCTCATATCGGGAGCTACTCACTCTCACACCTTGAGTATAATTCGTTTTGACTCTAAACCTCACCCGGTTTCACTCTTCTCTTTCAACTTAGAGTCCCAAGTTCACGCTCATTCAAGGTATGCAATGATGGAATTTATGCATAGAAATCTAATGCATTGCATACAATATACATTAAAAAACACTATGCCATGAATGTGGAAGATCAAGCTATCAATAAATATTCCCAATCAAGACATATCATGGATCAAATAGGACTTTCCCTTTTGTTGTAATGAGGCCATGGGTTAGATGTTGTGAGCAAAGAAAAATGGGAAAATTTGAGTTCAAAAATCACCAATCATACTTACATATACTCACACACCCCATACAAAGCTCTAATACATTGATTGCACTTAAGCAACTAGGCATTTACAAATTTACACACACTGTGATTCAATATTGTACTCTACATTGTGAGTACTTAACATTACTTTCAAGGCTCTTTTCTTTCCTATTTGCCTTCTTCTTTCTTTTTAATTTTCTTTTCATTTCTTTTCTTTTTGCACACTAGCACATTATATATTGACAATTGAAGCTCATAGGTGCAAATTTGGCACTTTTACATTTTTGAGACATTTCATACACAATTTCATTATTGCCTATATACATGCTATCTAAACTTTAGAGCTCACACCATGCAAATACTTCATATAGCACACACACACACCCCACATGATTGGCAATAAAGGTAGGCTTGTGCTTGGCTATGGCTATATGGTTATATGTTGGTTCCAAATGAAAGAAAAGTGTTTGGCCGTAAATTTGGCTATGATGCACACATAAGGGATTAAGGAATGTGTTTAGGCCTTTTAAGTAGTTAAATGCACACATTGCCTAAAATCATTTCCATAATTAGTCTATCAGGGGAATGAATGCATCCAACAAGCAATCCACTATATATGCAATGTATGTCCTATGACATGTGACACTTATGACCAGAAGAGTGTTTAAAGAATAGAAAGAATTTAACACTCAATATGCTTTTAAAAGGCTTATGTTTGTGAACTCACGGGTATCTTCACTATTAGAACAAGGCGCAAGAGCACCAAGTCCCCTCAATTCAAGCATACAAAAGATGGGACTAGCCCATGACAATGCAAATATAACCCATGAGTGATAAAGATTTGCACACAAGCTCACAATGCATGTATAGACTCGCCAAAAGCACACTTTCAAGGCATCACACCCAAGACAGTTAAAGCTCGAAATTTTGGCCATTGTGACAAAATTGAAAAATTTGGACCAAAAGTGACAAATAAAAAACTCAAAATGACTCAACAAGGCGTCTACACCCCTAAACGAAAACCCAACATTGTCCTCAATGTTGTAGACTAGAGAGTCTGGCCAAGCGGAGTGCACCTTACATGATTCAAAACAAAATAAAGACTCAAAAATGGCTCATACCTAAAATAAGGCAATTCGATACAGTATTGAGCTTTAAACACAAACCAACATTAAGCAATTTCATTCAAAATTGATGGTATGGAGGTAAAACAACCCCCAAACCAGTTCCCTATTATATGCACCAAAATTTGTACATGGTATATGCAATAATTTCAAATCCCCAAACCAGGTCGGGCTATATCAAGAATTAACCTGTAAATACTATGCATATCCATACGAGCCTTTGGCTCATCCAAAAAAAAATGAAATACTCATTAAGCTCAAAATTTTAGGAAACTCAAGATAAGCAAAATACATAGAAACAAGTTTCCATCAAGAGAATTAACATAATACCCAAAAATGATATTCAATGAACTATTCACAACCATTTGTATGCACACTTTAATAAGCAAAATTTCAAGGATAATGTGGAAAAAATTGGAATTTAGTTGGAAAGATATAATCGATATGATTGTGCACTCGTCTACAACTTGAGTAGGTTCCCGCCTTTTTTATAGGAACTCTTGGCTTGCTCGTTCCTCCAAGACTTGCAAGTGGCCGGTGTGTCGAACCAAGAGATGAAGAACCTAGTCTTGAAGCAAAACATGTTCACAAGGGTTAAGCAATTTATATCAATTATCCCAAACCACACAACTCATTCACACAATTTCAACCAAAATATCCGAAAGGTGCCAATCAAACATTATATGCAATCAAAATAATAACAGCCCTACGAAATCTAATTAATAATAAGTTTAGAATAAAAGTAACATTACTAAACAAATATAGGTAGTAATGTAAAGACAATGTTCAGCTAGAAATCACTCATCATCTGAGGACTCTGCCCTAACTTCTTTTTGTATACCCTTTCCTTTCGGATCTCCCTCTATTCTAGTTCTTTCTTTAGCCTCCCATCATGATATCTCTTATGCCGCTCAGAGCTCTGTAGCATATGGATCAATGACTAGTCCTCCAACAGGGAAGAATGAAGAAGTGGGTCTCTTGTTACATCTCTCATAGGGAATAACCTTCAACTCCTTCCTTAAACTCGTAACATTGGACCATAGATCTTCCATGTTCAAGTTCATTGTATCCATGGATTTCTCTAGGCCTTCCATCTTAGAAATCAAAGTCTTCCATGGCACTGTATTCTGGTCACTCTGTTGCGTTTGTTCAAAATCCATGTCCTCTGGCTCTTCCTGGTGTGTCCTGCTTGACTATACTCTTGTGCTACTCTTCTTTTTCCATGTCCTTCTCCTATAACTAGTGAGGTCCCTTTCCATAATTAGACTGGTCCAAGTGGTTATCCCAATATTTTCTGACGGTGACTCCAAATGCTCTCCTCCCATTCCAACTCTTGCTCTCCTGTATAAATCTATAATGAGACAAGGAAAATTGAGTTGTTGTCTTTCTACCCTCCTTCGTCCAAGTTGTGCTATTTCCCATCTGATAAAGGAGGCCACATTATTTAGCTCATTGTTTTTGATGCAATGAATGATGGTTTCCATCTCAAATGGTATTGTGGTCTTATGTGACCTAGGCCTAATCGAATGCGATATGAATATGTTCCACAAGCCTAGCTCTATCTCCAAATTATTATGCTTGATTTGGAAGTCCAGAGTGATCTAAAACTCCATAGGCTGAATTACTAATGAGTTTGCAAAATAAACATTTTGTCAAATGAAAATATCATTCCAAGTAACACAATATCACATTCTAAGCAAACTCTTTTGATCGTCTGGAAGCCAAGCGCTGTAATAGTCCAGAATGTCATCAATGCTCACACTTACCTCAGCACCTCTTACCATCATTGTTAAGTGTTGCTGAAAGTAATCTGGCACCATACTTCCATAATATTCTGCCACCAATGTGCAACTGTACTTTACTGGAGTGGAGACAAGTGTTTCCCAACCCTGGCACTCAACTGTATGAAAAACAGTCGTGTTTCTCTATTCTTCCAAGTTAATCCCTTGTTCTGGAAAAATTGGTCTTCTTTTGAAGAATTCAAGCATTCTTAGGAAGTCTTCATTCTGAATACACTGAGGAACAGTGGGAGTTCGAGCTATTTTCTTCATTTGACTTTCTTTTTGAGCCGCGTGCTTGGTTCGGGGTGACATCTATAATAAAACAATTTCATTATAGGGCAAGAATAATTATTTACACAGGCAAGAGACAATCATGAAGTAAGGATGAAACATAATTTCAAAATTAAGGCATGCAATACACAGGTTGTGCGTGGGTTCAGACCCACGCATGACTCGAGCATCTGGCGATTTTGCAGATTGAGCTCGTGAAGGAGATCTATCCAAAATTGCACTTGTATCAGGTTCTTAACCAACATTTCATCTGGATATTTCAATATATAATTCCTAACAACTATGCCCTAACACACAATCAAATAGTTTCACAAATTGAAGAATTTTCAAACCCTAGAATTGATTTAATCACATTAAAGTTCACATTGATTCTAACTACACCAATTATGCAAAATGCAAGCAATATTCACAAATGCCCGACCCTTCATACTTATCCCATTAAAATTTAGCATGAAAATATAGGTCTTAGATAGGACATGATACTATAAGGAATGAATCCTAGTTGCAAGAAGGAGAAGAAAGGTGAAATTCAAGTTGCAAGCATTTAATTATGAATCAAAAGGCTTGAACGTACCTCTTTTGGTCTTGGATTATTTGTAGGAACAGATATTACCTTTAAAGAGAATAGGAAAAACAAAGAAAATTTGTTTGAAAGTGGTAGGGCACACTTTCTATAGTGATGTGTCCTTTGTAGGTTTGAAGGCATGAGGAATGCACGGGTCTTGTACGGATCTGCACCCGCGCAATATCCTGATTCACTTTTCTTCTTTTAAATACGCGGGTGTTGTGCAGGTAAAGCTTTAGTGAGACCTGTGCATTTCCAACCTCTACATCCAGCTTGCCTCATCTATTAACTTTCCTCTAATCCAAATGCCCCCCCTGCATAAGATTTCCATAGTTATACCTAAAGACTTGCATTACTTGTTAATCTCATCTAAAATAAATATAAACACAAACTAAAAATTCAAAGCAATTAATCAAAAGATATCACAATGAGTTGTCTTTATCCTAAAAATGGCCGCCAATCTCACTCTAAATAATGAATTCTAAACATAAGACATCTTAAGCATAAAGAAAACAAATTGTGACATCAATATCCTACTAGAAGAAACAAGGACTCTATGCGTGAGGAGTGGAATTTAATTCCACAGAATGTGGGTTGACCAATTGGGAAGATTGTTTCCTTTTTACCACCTAAATGGTTGCCGAATTTTTCTCAACAATTCCTTTCCCATTGGTTTTATATTTTTTTAATAAATCCTTCTTAACCCAAATTTGTTAATACCACTTATGGGATCTTTTGACACTTCCTCCTAATATCCTTAAACTTAGAACATTGAGCCCTAATGTGACCTTTATCAAAACAAAAGAAGCACACAAGTTGAGTATGAGAAAAACTCCCTTTATGGTTCGCTCCTTGCGGTTCCCTTGTATGTTGTGCTCGGAGTGCTTTGACCTCTTCTTCAATCTTGTCGGGTTGAGTTATGTAGTCACACTCCCTTACTCTTGCAACTTTCAAGGCCTCCTCTTTTCTACTAAGTGCCTCATTCACTTCCTTTAAAAGGTTCGATTTCCTCTCGAGTTCTATCAAGAGTTTCCTTTTATTTCCCTCGTACTCTTCCTTAAATTCTTCCGAAAGTTTAGCGAGTACGGTTAAGTCTTGTGCAACCACCTTCTTCTCTCCTTCCACCTTCTATAACTTTTTCCCAAATTTCTCGTTGAGGTCAGAGAGCTCTTGCACTTTCCATTTTAACTTTTCATTCTCTCCCTTGAGATAATTGATTTCTTGATTAAGCCTTTTGTTTTTATCTTCTATCCCTTTCTTTTCCTGCTCCAAGATACTAAAACTCATTTTCAGACTTTCCTCATTGACAATGTTGTCCTCTTCTTTGATTACTTCCCTTTCCAAGACACCATCAAGATGTCCTGCTTCCCATTATGAGGCTAATTCAAATGCCTTTACAAGTTCAAGAACTTTCCTCTTTTTCTTGCCTTTTCTTGGAGCTTCTAAAACTAGACACCGACTGCCTATTCCTTTCTCCTCTGGCTTCTTCACAATGAAGTTCACCGACTTACTTCCACAACTAAAAGAAAATTCTCTTGTAACCACATTAACAATCATACTAGTTGTAACCATAAATGACCTTCCTAGCAGAAGCTTCCAATCTCGATCTATGATTCTGTCATCTTTGACATCCAAAACAACAAAATCGATCGGAACCTTAAGCTCATGAACATTTAATTGCACATTTTCAATTATACCCACTGGAGTTACAATTGAATTGTCGGTCATCTTTAAGGTAATGGATTTAGGCTTCAATGTGTCAATGTTCAGTTGCCTACACACTTGAAGGGGTATCATGTTTATACTTGCCCCAATGTCCAACACTTCTTCTATCAGGTCCGAATTTCCGATGCTCACCCGAACGATGAAACTTTCAGGATCCTCTAACTTTAATGGTACAATCTCCTCCAAGGGATCCTCACTAAATCCCGTATTTCCTTCTTCATCTACATGTTCATTCTCTTTAATCTCTTCACTAGCTTCAAATGACTCCAATATTTTTTCTTCTTCGATCGAATCTTCTTTGTTGTCTTGCACTACTTCCATGGTTTTAACTTACTCTTTACCTTTCACAGACTTCCCCTTTTCTAGCTTAAGAATGTAGTCTACTATCTAGGTCATCTGAGTCTCCATTCTTTGAAGTGAGGCATCAAGACCATGTACTTTTTGATCATTCGAATCGATGTAGTTTTGGAGCTTTTGTTGGGTAGCATTCTGATTGTTGTTGAATTCTTGAGTAGACTTTTGGTGGCTTTGTAGCAGCTCCTTCGTCATATCTTTGAGGAACTTAGTCTTTATTGGAAATTGACTTGATTGATTAATAAAGTTTGATAGAAGTTAGGGCTGAGCTCCTTACCATTGATTGCTTGGTCCACCTTGATTCTTGTACTTATTAAATTCTTGCCTTTGGCTTGGGTTGTTGTTGCTCTATGAGAAGTTCGGGTGATTCCTCTATCCTAGATTGTAGGTATTTGAGTAGGGATCATTTCTTTGGCGTTAACATTTGAGCCTCTTCTTGCTCATAATTAAAATCCCCACTCATCCCCGACTTGATTCACATGAGTTCCCGACTTACTCATGTTGTGTAACATGTCCTTAATAGATTGCATGTCTTTTTCCATCCTAGTCATCTTAATAACAACCCTCGTATTATCATCAATTCCAATCTTACCACCTCTTCGAATGTTGGAAGACCGTTGTTGAGAATTCTGAGCCAACTTTTTCATGATCTGGTAAGTTTTTGAGGCCCTCTTGTCAGCAATTGTTCCACCACAAGCATTATCCACCATTACCTAAGTACTAGTCGAAAGACCCTGATAGAAGGAAGTGACCTTCAATTCATCTGTATATGTGTGTGGTGGGACCTGTGCTAACAAGACATGGAATTTATCCCATGCTTCATGAAATGGCTCCCCCTCTCCTTCGCTAAAGGTGGCGATCTTAATTTTCAACTCTCTTGCTCGAGCAGTTGGGAAAAACGTGTTATAGAAAGCCTTGCAGACTTAAAGCCAAGTTGTGAGAGTCCCGAGCCTTAAGGCCAATTACCATTGCATAGCCCAATCTTTCATGCAATATTGAAAATACCTCATTTGCAACTGCCCCCTAGTCAATACGGTATTGTGAACCACAATAGGAAAGGTCTCCAGAATTGCTTAATAAATTGCAAACATCCTCTGAAGGTGATCCGTGAAATGATGGAAGCAAGTTGACATGCATGCCATTTAGTTCATACTGCCTTGTAATCTCATCTAGAACTATAGCAGTGGGCATATCCTCTCCAATTGAGGGAAGAGTGTACTCCCCTAACTTAAAACCCAAGTCATTTGTAAGAGTCTCTTTCGCCTCTACTGGCACATTAAGCACCTGATCATTATCCGTTTCTTCTTCTAACTGATACTGCACAAATTGCTTAACAACTCTACCAATGCGGTTAATGTTGTATTGAATTGGTACCGTTGGTCTTTGTAAAGAACGTCTATCGTGCATATACCTATACACTTGAGACAACACAAACAGAAGAACAAGGTAAAAGAAACAAGAACAATAAATAAACTCTAAGGCTAAAACAAAAACTAATCTAACTACTGAAGCAATTTAATCAAAGAAAAACATATATGCCGGTCCCTGGCAACGACGCCATTTTGACAAGTGTCGTTTTGTATATGTAAAATAGCTTGTCAAACAAAATTTAGAAAACTCTATTTGCACTCAGATTTGATAACAATATAGTAGCAAGTATGGGTATCATCCACAAAGATCGTGTTATGCCTTAAATGATCAAATTACACTCTAAGCTAATATGCAAGAAGAATAATGGAAATGACGTTTTGGATCAAATGTGATTAAAACAAAAACATGTTTAACACACTAGAAATGTAAGAAATAGTAAATGAATATGTATGATAAGGGGACTAAGGGAATGAAGGATTCAACATGCAACAATGGGTAAGTATGAATTCTCATTAATGCTCATTAATCCAAACTAACCAATCTATAGGGTATAGCTTGGTTGTATATCCCATATGAGTATTCAATCTAGAGGGTATAGTATTGATTACCCACAAGAGATTGCTCGTTAAAATACATATCTATCAAATAAGAACTGATCTCTTAATAAATTCACCAACCTAGAGGGTATAGAGTTGGTGCTTAATCTCTCTCAAGCAACCAATCTAGAGGGTGTAGCTTGATCACTCAATTGAGATTAGACAAGGATAAAGATTAATAAGTCTGGATTTCACTAGAGGAGGGTACTCTAATTAAATCCTTCCATTCAAAAGAGCTAAAGAGAATTAAATAAAAGGGTATACTCAATTCTCTACTCTAATTATTTCTTAGATAACATGCAAGGAAATTAGGGTACAATCAAATGCAAATCATCTTTGAAATCACTAACAACCAATGAATGGAATAAACTTGATAGATTAATTGATAAGTAAATGATTCAATTACAAACCCATGATCACAAATGAATCACATCAATCCCCTAGTGGGATGTTTAGCTACTCATGTCTATTACAAGAATGAAACAAGGAGAAAAGGATAGAAGTAAACCCATAGATGATTCTTATTTCTTGAAGCTCCAAAATGATATCCTTTTGTTGACTAGATGATATGGATGATGTGAGAATTGAATGGGTTTTAGAGAGGATAGAATTCCTAGATCTAGAGAGAGAAAATGGTTATGAATGGGTGGGTGGGCATATGGCTCTTACAAGAATAGATCCAATTTATAGGTGTCTTCAAAATGGCTAAAAATCTGCTGATGTGGCAAGCTGTCCCGAGAAATGCACGAGTTGTGCGCTGGTTAAGACCCGCGCAAGACCCGTCTAAACATCTGGTGCTCTGATTTTCTTTTCCCGGTTTAAGTGCATTACATGGATACTTGAGCGATGGTGCACGGGTTTGGAACCGTGCATTGCCCTGATGCTTCGATTCCAGCTCCCGGTTTAAGAGCATTGCGCAGACACTTACGCGATGGTGTGCTAGTGTAGACCTGTAAAATGCCTTGGCTTATACTTCCTTCATAGTGCACGGGTTATGCGCTGGTTGGAACTCCCACTAGACCAACGCACAACTCTAATGCCACTTCTACCACTTTTGACCTTTTTCCTTACAAAAATCGCATCTTTTTATCCAGTTTACCGGAATGTACCTAATCATCTGAAAACACAAATAAATAGCCATAAGAGATGTAAAAACACCCGAAAATGAGACAATGGCTAAGGAAATGAGGGCTAAAAATATATAACAATTTTGGCACGATCAGCCAACAACCTCATGGTGGAGGAAAGAGAAAGAGATCGCAGTGGCCGCCGTGCCAGAAGAGAGAAAATGAGGAATGGTATGACACATGCGGGAGTGGAGAATGAGAGGAGGGCGGTGACACGGGCGGAGGCAAGTGGTCTTTATTGAGAGAGAGACGTAAATACTAGCGTCCACAGTTTTTGTAGTCTATAATATGTACTCACTCGTTTATCGTTACCTGCTTACCTATCATCCTATGTTGTTTTCTTTGTCATTCAGTCAAGACACATTGCATTTACATATCTAAAACTAAATACTACGTGCCCACTTTTTGTACAAGTCTACCCACCCATTATATATATATATATATATCAAAAAAAAATTATCAAGTTATTGTTTTTAGTCAAAAAAAATTATAATTGATTATACTTGTCACCATTTACCTTGAATAGATAAAATTGCATTCCATTATTAATGTGTCTATCCAAATTTTCCATTTCCCTCTCTCTCTCTCTCGATACCTCCAATTTATGTTACTACTAATATATCATTTATCATATATTCTCTCTCTTTCTCTCTCATCTCTCTCTCTCTCTTGCATCCTAAAAACAAATCGATTTTGTTCAAACTCGATCGGATCTCTCCACTTCGACATTCCATTTCAGAACTTATTGTGTTTAAACCCGATCTGTAAGCTTCTACTGAGATCTTCTCCATTCTTTGAGTCTCTCTCTTATTGTCTTCAAGTAGATCTGAAATCCTTCCACAATTTCTTAGAAGAATTTCTTATTTTTGAAGTTGATCCAGAATACGTCTCTACCTTGAAATTGATCCCGACCCAAGAAACATTCTTGAAGGTAAATATCCCTTTCCCACTTGATTTCTTACAAGAATCCTTGTGCTTGATATGCATTTTTAGAGAGGGGTTTTGATTTAGATTGAAACCCATATTCTGTCCTTTTTTATGCCCAAGTTGCATGCCAATTATGTCGAAAGTTACATGCACGTTATTAAAGACTTTACATGTTAGTGTATTTGTAAGTTACATGTCATTTAGTTTATTTTGAAGTTATATGCCATCAGTTTTTGCAATGTTACATGCCACTTCATTTTAAAGTTACATGTCAATTCATTTAAAAGTTACATGATGGGTAGTTAAAAGTTTACATGTTCATTCGTAGTAACTTTAAATGTGTCATGTCAAATACTTTAAATGTGAAATACTATACATGCATAAATATGCATACAAGAACACTGGCCATCTATCACGGTGGAAGTTGGTTGGGCAATTGTTACGAGAGTGGTATGACAAAATGGGTCCATATTCCTAGAGGTTTGACTCATGATGCCTTGGTGAAGTGGGTACAATATGCTGCCAAAATTGAAGATGCTAGGTCAAATGTAGAATTATGCTCATTGGCATATAATAATAGTGGGTTGCTCGACCGAGAATTGAGAATGACAATGGCATGGCATGTATGATAGATGGAGATAAGTTATTACCTGAGGTTTGTCATCGTTTCTGATTTAGTGGAGAATAGTACTATAGTGAAGCAAGATGACAACCTACTATAGTCAAAGTATGATGAACCATGTAACAAACCTATTCCGGGAACATATTTCCGTTTGGATGAATTCCCAACAACCTACTTCAGAAATTTTGTATTGTAGAATTTATTAAGTTTCCAAGTATTGAATGAATTCATGTTGAAGATGTACGTTGCAATATTGAATGATTTATTTTGAAGATAAAATTTCAGTATTGTTACCTGTCAATTATTTTTGAAGTTACATGTGAGTTATTTCAGAAGTTACATGCTAGTTATTAATAAAGTTACATGTCAGTTATTTACTAAGTTACATGCCATTAATTCGAATGTTACAAGTCAATTTTACCTTAAGTTACATGCCAATTATGTTGAATGTTACATGCCAGTTATTTACGAAGTTACATGCTATTAATTCGAATGTTACTAATTTGAATGTTACATGTCAATTTTATCTTAAGTTACATGCCAATTAAGTTACTGAATTCCACATTTCATACAATGGTTTGAAGATAGCATTTCAGTATGATGTATCATCAAAGATAACAATCTGCTAGTATTACGATAATTCAAAGACTCTTTTATCAAAGACTAATTTCAAAATATAATTCCAAGAGTTTTAAGATAAAGTGAACAACTTCATATATTTCATACACTTCAAATTTATCAATCCGTTGGTACACTGCTTGCAAAAATTTCAAGTGTCATATCCTTTATAAACCTGGGGACATTTTTATAAGTTAGATTCCAGTACTGAATGAATTTATTTTGAAGATCAAATTCCAGTATTGAATTTAGTACACTGATGAAATTCAATTCCAGTATTGTTACATGCCAGTTCGTATTGCCCATATCACTGTAAGATACTTGTACCGAAAGCAAAATTCCAGTATTCTTACATGCCAGAAGTTACATGCTAGTTCAATTTGAAGTTACATGCCGATACAATTTGAATTTACATACCAGTTAGTATTGATTTTCACAATTGAAACATAAGGTCCAAAAACAAATTCCAGTATTGTTACATGCTAGTTCTATTTGATGTTACATGGCAGTGTAATTTGAAGTTACATTCCAGTTAGTATTGTTTTTCACAGTTGAAACACAAGGGCAAAATTAAATTCCAGTATTGTTACATGCCAATGTAATTTGAAGTTTCATGTCAACTAGTATTGATTTTCACAGTTGAAACACAAAGTCCAAAAACAAATTCCAGTATTGTTACATGACAGAAGTTACATGCTAGGTCAATTTGAAGTTACATGCCAGTTCAATTAGAAGATACATGCGGTTAATATTTATTTTCAAAGTTTAAAAATTAGTTCCAAAAACAAAGTAAACAACTTCATACATTTCAAGAACTTCAAAAACAATGATGATGTACCAATAAAGTTATCAATTTGACGCTACATTATTTGCAAATATTTCTATTGTCATTTTCTCCCTAAAACTGGACACATTTTTGGTTCCCCATCCCTAAAAATATTTATGACGCATCAACATGTCACCGTATTGATGTATGAAAAAACTACAACTATTGTTGTCCAGTTGTGCTGGTAACTTCTTTGGAATTGATTGTTGAACACCAAACATTGTCCCATTGGGTGGTATGCCTTTTGGTTGAAAATATCCGGACTCTTGTAGAATGGCTGGAATGAAATGTAAAAGTGGGGTGATTTGCTTCCGATGTATGGCTATCTTCTTTCATCGGTGTAATGGATCATATATGCAAACATTTCGCTTCCAATGTCCATTTAGATCCCCAACCGCACACAGGACCAACAACTTCAAGAAAGGATTAGAAAACATTAGAAAGGATTAGAAAATAACTTTAATGTACTTGTTTTTATAACATGACTAACAATACTTACATATTGAATTGACAACCAACATTTTTCCCACCCTGGCTTGTCACCTGGAGCATATAACATCCAAAATTCATGTCTGTTTTATATATGTAAAGCAATTAAAATTAATATTTATCGAAAACAATTCTTTGTACATGATGATGATGATAAGATTTACAAAAATGATTACAAAATGAGAGTGGTAGAACTCATCACTCATCAATAACATATCTATAATCGATTTGTAGACAACAATGAATAAACAATTCCAACAAGCATATGATGATAACACTCACAACCAGATCATGGCATTTGACTCAGAGTTGTTTGATTCTCTCTTAAGTGTATGTAAATTGTATGGCATTTACATCAATAAATGTATTCTTGATTAAAATTGTCCACGGAATTTACTCAATTTAAAAATCAAAAGTCCATCAAAACAAGGAGAATATGAGTGTCACAAAAATCCCTAATATATGGCATTTGTTACTAGGAATTCAAGAATCAATTTCTTATAATTAGTTCTTGACCTAATTATGTGTTGCAGATAAGAACACATTCAACATGGCAATTGACATCTGCTCTACAACAATTAAACCCAATACATGATTCAAATTTAGCTACTCAAAGAAACAAAATATTGGAATTCACATATCTTAGAAAAATCAAAATCATCATGCTTATAGAAACTGAAAATTCATTCGAACTAGTTTATAAAATTGAAATCATGTTTAAGGCTTCAAGATTAAGCCCTAACTAACCAAGAAATTAGTTACTCATGTTCTGGAATGAAACTAAAAAATACATAAGAAATAAAATTGAAAACGGAAAGGAAAAAGGAAGAACTCGTTTGTAGCCCTCTCTTCTTGTGCATGTGCTCTTCTTCGGTTGTCGATCCTTCCTTCTTTTGTGAGCCATGATCGGTCTTTTATAAAGTTTTCATCATAAAACCTAAGCCAATTTTGGGCACTAAAACTGAAGCCAAACCATTCAGGAAGTCTTGGTGGACAAGAGTTAAAAATAGGAAGTAAAGATATGACATTCCTAACTACGCAAGGAATACAGCTCAACCCCACTATTCACATGATTTGGAAATCCTCCACCTATTAGAAAATTATGGGAAAATAATTTTTGGAAAGCCTGATATCTTAACCTTCCAACCATATATGACCCAAAAATTACGAAATTCGGGAAGGATCCCGTTTCTTCATAATCTAGTAACGCCTATAAACTGCCTTGTTTCCACTTTGGCTCACTTTGCTTGAAATTATATACCAATTGGCTCATTGAAAAAAATTGGAGAATTCACACACTTAAATTCAAGATGTTAGCTTTCATCTCTAACTAGCCTCATGCTTAAACTCCTCCAAAAAGTACATTTTTCAATGGTTTACATTAAACTGCTCTTTTGACAGTTCTTGGCTTCCAAAAATCTCTAAAAATGCAACATTATATAGGGAAAATCGGTCCAAAATGCAGTGGAAGCGTAAAAATAGGGTTTGATATATTTAAAAATGTTCCCTTTAATAGAAAGAACATTAACCCTAGATTAATTGTCGTATATTAAAAGTATCGTGCCTTTTTTCTTGTGACGATTGAACTAGCGTCGAATTGAATCCGTAAGATCTTCCAATCCAATCACGAATGTGAATCACCTAGGAGTGTGGGCACCTTTTCTTTAAATTGTATACCTGAGGATGGAAACAAACAAAATCTCTTTCTTTTGTTAGTCACAATAATCCTTCAAGAGAAAACCCAAGAACATTCTGTCACTTGTGAATTATCAATCTATTTGATTGAAACTCGTGTGAACCCGATTCGATTTTTATACACAAAATCCTTTTGATGTAAAGGATACTAGTGCACCATTGAAAACAAAACGTTCCCCTTTTCTCCTTTTCTTGGCCGAATTCAATACACAATATCTATGAGTCGACCGAATTTTATCTAGAGCAAAAACTAATTTTTTTCTCTCTCAAAATTCTCTCACTAGGCCAAATTCTATCTCAATAAACCCTAGCCTTGGCCAAAAATTCACTTAGAATTAAGCCTTGGTCGAAATTTATGGGTAGTATATATAGGAGACCAAATCCTCTCCTAAGAAGGATTTACTTGGTAGGCAAGAATCTTTTCCTTAGGTGGATTTACTTGGTGACCAAGAATCTTTTTCAAAAAAGAATCTTTTTCAAAAAAGAATTCTTTTCTACACCAAGACTCCTAATCCAACTCAAATAGTGTATTTATTTATTAACCAATTATTGAATATAAATTAAATTATGACTAAATCAAAAACTTCGTAATTTGACCAATTGTCAATTATAGTCCTAATAATAATCAAATACTTCCTAATTTGACTAGATAATTAAATTACTTTTATTTATCATCTTATCAAATATAATATTTGATACTTATCATATTACCAATAATAATATGACTTTAGGAGACCATCTCCTACAAGGAAAAAGAATTTTGACTTTCAATTAAATAAATAAATAATTAATAATTAATTAATTTCCATTCAATTAAATAATTAAATAAAAAACAATATATAAGAATAATAAATAGTCCCTTACCGCCCAAGCCAATATATATGGGACAAATATTACTTTTTCTATTTTATTAAATCCATTGGACTTTTATAAAAAGTCCACATGTGAGCTAAACCCACTCTTACTAAAAAAAACAAGTCCACATGCCTTAATACAATTCTAGATGGACCCCTAAATTGGTCCGGTAAAATATATCAAGTGATCTATGCAAGTTCGTGTGGATTTGGGATCTTGGTGTGGGCTATCTAATTTAAGTTTCAATAGACATAACCTAATCACAATCAACAAATGATTCATTTAGGTCCAATCTATTAATTTTAGTTCATTCCACTAAAGAACTAAAATTGAACTCTTAAATAAAGATAGAATAAGTTAATATTTCTCATTCATACCCTAGACAATCTTAATGGACATATTGTATCCTCGTGAAGAATATCAGTAATCGCCAAGAGCTCCTAGACCGCCTATAGCTCTCCTAGTTACCATATTTACACATATGACCACATTTTAAACTATGATATTTTGACTTGTCCAGAAGCCATATTTCAACAAACGCTATTGAAAACTTAACGTTAAGATTTAATATCCAATACCTCAAAACATCCATACGATGATATTCTACTCTCATTAAATAAATGGAGTCACGATGTCCATATATATAAATGAAATCCTCTAGCGATTAACAAATGAATACCACCAAACTATCAATGATAGACTATGCTATATAATCGTACTCATTGATAGCTCAGATGATAACACTTGCAACCTTAAGTCCATCATTTATCTTAGGATTGAGATAGATTCTCTGATTGTCTTCAAGTGAAAACTTTTATCCATTGACGGTGTTAGATAAAGTATTTCACTGTGATCCTATTCAATGAACCCAGTACACTAGATTCTTTTGCCCAAAGACACCACACTTTGATGATTTTAGACTCATCATAACACATTTGATCCCACTCAAATGCTAGCAAAAGAATCTAAAACTTTAACAAGATAAAGGTGCCCAACCTATATCTTATGTTGTGAATATTTTTCAATACTAACTAAAGAATTGTATCTACCTCATACATATCCTGATGTACGAACAATTCTTATTTTCTCTTAGTCTTTTGACCTTATGATTATTTACTTTTGACAAATATAATAATTAAACTATAAATGCTATAAGATTTGTTAAACTATAAATCACTTTTTTTAATATGAAAAGATTGTTAAATACATTATTATACTCTTGCTATCAAGCATAATCCCAACAATCTCCTACTTGCTCTATAGAAAACGTGTCATATCTCTTATCCCAATATTTTCTAGGCGCCCATCAAAACTCTTTTGTGGAATAGCCTTTGTGAAGGGATTCGCTAGATTTTCTACTGACGCGATCTTGGTTATTGTCACGTCTCCCCTATGCACAATTTCCCTTAAAACGTGATACTTTCTTTCAATGTGTTTCCTTCTCTTATGACATCTTGGTTTTCTCGAATTAGCCATTACTCCATTATTATCATAGTAGATAGTGATCTGTTTATTCGCATCAGGAACCACTTCCAAGTCAATCAAGAATTGGCGAAATTAGATAACCTCTTTAGCAGCCTCACATGCGGCAACATACTCAACTTCCATAGTGGAGTCAGCAATACAAGATTGCTTGATACTCCTCCATATGGCTGCCCCTCCTCCAAGTGTAAACACAGATCCTGATGTTGTTCTTCTGGAGTCAAAATAAGAATGGAAATCAGAATCTGTATACCCAACGGGAATTAAATCCCCTCCAGAGTAAATAAGCATATAATCTCTTGTTCTCCTGAGATACTTGAAAATATGATTGACTGTCGTCCAATGATTAGGACCTGGTTTCGATTGAAATCTGCTAACTATGCTCATAGCAAAATAAATATCTGGTCTAGTGCAGAGCATTGCATACATGAAACTTCCAACTGCCGAGGCATATGGAACCCTACTCATGAATTGCTCTTCATGCTCATTCATAGGAACTTGTTCCTTAGAAAGTTTGATTGCATGTCTGAAAGGTAACATACCTTTCTTGGAATCTTGTGTTGGGATTATGCTCGATAGCAAGAGTGTAATAATGTATTTGACAATCTTTTCATATTAATAAAGTGATTTATAGTTTAACAAATCTTATAGCATTTATAGTTAAAATATTATAATTGTCAAAAGTAAATAATCTTAAGGTCAAAAGACTATGAGAAAATAAGAATTGTTCCTAAATATAGATATGTATGAGGTAAACACAATTCTTTGGTTAGTCTTGAATAATATTCACAACTTATGATAAAGGTTGGCACTTTTATCTTGTTAAAGTTGTAGTTACTAGCATTTAAGTGGAATCAAATGTGTTATGATGAGTCTAAAATCATCAAAGTGTGGTGTCTTTAGGAAAAAGAATCTAGTGCATTGAATTGGATCACAGTGAAATACTTTATCTAGAATCATCAATGGATAAAAATTTTCACTTGAAGACAATCGAAAAGTCTATCTCAATCCTGAGATAAATGATGAACTTATGGTTGCAAGTGTTATCATTTGAGCTATCAATGAGTACGATTATATAGCATAGTCTATCCTCGATAGTTTGGTAGTATTCATTCGTTAATCGATAGAGGACTTCATTTATAGATATGGATATCGTGGCTCCATTTATTAAATGAGACTAGAATATCATCATATGGATGTTTTGAGGTATTGGATATTAAATCTTAACGTTAATTTTTCAATAGTGTCTATTGAAACATGGCTTCTGGAAAAGTTAAAATATCCAAGTTCTAAATGTGGTCAATTGAGTAAATATGGTAACTTGGAGAGCTATAGGCAGTCTATGCGCTCTTGGCGATTACTGATATTCTTCACGAGGATACACTTTCTCCATTAAGATTGTCTAGGGTATGATTGAGAAATATTAACTTATTCTATCTTTATTTAAGAGTTCAATTTTAGTTCTTTAGTGGAATGAACTAAAATTAATAGATCGTGTAAGTTCTTCGGTTTTTGATTGGCTTATTTCGTTGACAACCACATTTTAGGATCAATATGTAAGGGTAGTTTAGGGCTTCATTGTTCGTAACCAAGCTCAATCATCAAAGGTAAAATCACTTGCTTAACTTCATTGAAGAGATTTAGTGCACACACTCACACTCATGCATTTTACTTTAATCATCTTGCTTGCATGCTTATTTGCCATTTTGTGTGCCTAGTGTGTCCTATTTTTATTTGAGTGTTGAATGTATGTTTGTACCTTAAAAGAGAGGAATTTTTCCTATATACCGCGGTCTAGACCACTTTCTGTGCAGTGCCTTCGCTGTGGTCTACACAGTGGTGTTTGGCAGAGGATGTCCGCTGTGTCTACCGTTGTCTGTGCTTGCTGCCTACGCCGCGGTCTCCCAAGCGGAGTTTCACAGAGGATGCAAGTTGTCCAGACCGCGGTATGTGCACACTGCATGCACAGCAGCCTACAGAGCTGCGTTGTCCAGACAACACACCGCTCTCTGTGCCGCGGTCTGGACATTTTCCTTGACCGCAATACAACCAGCGGTCCTGACGTGTTTTGGTTGCGTTTTGCCAAAAACGACGCAACTTCATTTGAGGCTTCATATATATACATCATCTTCTTCCTAATTCATTTTGGGAGCTTCCAAACCTAATTTTAAGAGTGAGAAAAGGTTCTTTAGAGAGAAAAGCTCCAATAAGGCATTTTTACTTAACCTTCCTTAAAATCCAAATCATCAAGCATCTTTCAAGCATGGGTTTCTTATTTGTACACATCTAGGTATTCTCTACATGTTCTAATCTTTATGGTTACATTACTTAGACATGTATACCTAGGGTTATAGTCTTTATTGCACATTAATTGTTTGCTTGGTTGTTTAATTGCTTTTATGATATGCTTGTGTGTTGATTGATGGTTGAGATGCATTTATTTGTGATAGCTAGCATTTAGGACGATTTTGCCCTTCTAGCTAATTCTTCTTGCCTTAGCACTTAGAATATTGATATCTAGGATTTGCTTTTATTGTCATTATTAATCCTAGATAAGCATGAATGTCTTGACCTAGCATTTTTGCATATTGAATATTGTTGCATATTCATTTAGGTTGTCATTGTCTCTTCATTGTTGAGTTAGCTTGCGGCTAAGTGGTTAGTGCACAAGGCTAGGGATCTAAAATCACTATTAAGGCCCGTTGGGTAGAGTAAAAGGGTTAGTAACTTGAGGGTTAGATGGGAGGTCAACCTAGGTTATAACTTTTACTCAATAGTGGATTTTGAGGATCGAGGGTGGCGCTCTAATATCCCTTGTTTTTTCCCATTTGTTGGGTTTCCACGTATATTTTCCTTGTTGTTATTGTTTTATGTTTGTTGTCTTTTAATTGAGTTTTTAAGTAGAACAGGGTAGAATTGTTAATATTGATTAATTCACAAAATTGGTAATCTATCGAATTAAAACTTATTCACCCCCCCCCCCCCATTCCCCCTCTAGGTTATAGATTCGTTCTTTCTAGGGAATTTCAATTGGTATCAGAGCAGGTGCCTAGATATACTTAGGTGACCCGTGCATTATGTGTGTTTTACCTTGTGCATTTTTGGTTGTTTGCATTTTAGTGTGTTGCATTTCATTTGCATCTTCATATCATTCATTACCCTCTAACTCAATGAGTGGAAACGAAAATAGTCACGAGGGAGCCTCAAGCACAAGACCTTTTTTGCTCAATGGGGTGAATTACGCTACTTGGAAGAGGAAGATGGAAGCCTATCTTTGCCAAATAGATGACCGTGCTTGGATGGCTATTGAAAACGGTTAAAATCCTCCAACAATGATCACCGACGATGGTGTAGAAGCTGCCAAGCCCAAGTCTAGTTGAAGTACTCAAGAGTTTGAAGCATCCAAGTGGAACAACAAGGCTATGCATGCCATCCTATGTGCCGTGGATGAGAATCAATACAAGTTGGTCCAAAACACTAGGATTGCAAAGGAGGCTTGGGACATTCTTTAAACGGCACATGAGGGAACCGAGGTAGTCAATGACTCAAAGCTCCAAGTCTTCCAAATGCAATTTGAGATGATTATGATGGAGGAGCATGAATGCTTCAATGAATTCCAAGTGAAGTTGATGTATATTGTTAACCAAAGCCATCAACTAGGTGACCCCTATTCAGACAGAAGAGTCAAGCAAAAAATTATGAGGTCACTTCCGTCAAGGTTCGAATCAAAGGTGACGACACTTGAAGAGAATAGTGAGTACAAGAATAGGAAGCCAAGTGAAATCATTGGAAGACTTCTAGCTTATAAGTCAAGATGGAACACCTCACCCACTCTTTCAAAGAAGCAAAAGAGCATTGCCTTGAAGACCTCTATGGTTGAAGAAGAGGAGGGGGACTCAGATGAAGAAATGGCCCTCATGGTCAAAAGATTCAAGAAATTCATGAGATTTGAGAGGAAAGGTTTTGGATCCAAAGGACATGAAGTGAAGAAAAAAACTCCCTTCAAGAAGACTGAAAAGTTACAAGAAGGTGACTCTAAGAAGGGCATTCAATGCTATGAATGCAGTGGTTTTGGTCACATTGCTCCAGAATGTGCATATTTGAAGAAAAAGAAAAAGGGGAAGGCAATGGCGGCCACTTGGAGTGATAGTGAAGACTTAGAAGAGGAAGAAAATCTTCGGATGATGAAGATAGAGTTGCAAACTTCATTGCCTTCACAACATCTCATAATGGCAAGGAAGTTGTGAGTGACAAGGAAGAAGTAGATAACTCTAGTGATGAGAGTGCCTCTTCTAACTCTAGGTTTGAGATTGATGAGGAAATGGACTATGTAGACTTTATGAAGTTTTTTGAAAAGTCTAGATTGAAAATAAAAGGAGGTTCAAGAGTTGAAAAAGAAGAATCTAGAGTTGACTCTCAAGATCACTCACTTGAGTGAGAAAATAAAGAGTGGTAAAGAGTTAGAAGAGAGTTTAAAGTTGGAGCTTGTGATCACTAAGAAGAGTGAAGAAAACTTAAAGATTGAGCTTAATGAAGCAAAAGAATTGGTTACCATGATGACATCCAGAACCGAGAGACTTGACAATATGCTATCATGTGGGAAGAGTCTGAGTAATAAAATGGGCCTAGGATATATGGAAGGCAAGGATGCCACTTCCTTGAAGAAGACCATCTTTGTCAAAAGTCAAGAGGTCAAAGAGACTCAAGGTTCACACCAACAAATGAGATCTAATGAAGTTGGAGAATCTTCAAAGCAAGCTCAAATGAAGGCTCAAACAAATTCTCAAGCAAAAGCTCATCCACCAAGAGCTAGAACACATAATACAAGACCTCAACTTCTAAGGAGCCCTCAAATTCAACAAAGAAGTTTTCACCCACAAACAAGAAGAGAAGCTAATATGGCTCAACCGCAAAGGATGTTTCAAAGAAGATATTCGGCTCAACACCAAAGGATAACTCAAAGGAGAGGAAAGTCTTCCATTTTTGCACAAGGATATGGTATGAATTCTTACTTTACTCCCATTTGTCATTATTGTGGTGTTGAAGGTCACATAAGGCCGAATTGTTTTAAATTTATTAAGTTGTGTCATTTTGAAAGCATGGTTGAGAAGATTATGCTTAGAAGAGCCAAAATGCATGCACTTAGGAATTTTAGAGCCAATGAACCCAAGGCTCCTAGAAATGACAATGTTGCTACTAGGTGGACTAGAACAAATGAGTATGTTTGCCATGTTGCCCAAGTGGCATTGAAGCCGAAAGCCTCTAACACTTGGTACCTTGATAGTGGTTGTTTTAGGCATATGACTGGAAATAAGAGTTTCTTTGAAACTCTTATGATGGAGAATGGTGGATTTGTCACCTTTAGTGATGGTTCACGTAAGAAGGTTCTAGGAAAAGGAAACATTTCCATCCCCGGTTTGCCCTCCTTACCCAATGCTCTCTATGTAGATGGCTTACAAGCCAATCTCATTAGCATATCACATTTAAGTGATGAAGGGCTTTCGGTTTTGTTTGGAAAAGTTGATTGCTCTATTCTAAGAGAAAATAGACATGTTCTATTGAAAGGCAAGAGATCAAGTGACAATTGTTTTTGTCTTGATTCTAATGGCATCTTATGCAATTTGTCTAATTGTGATCAAGTTGAATTATGGCATCAAAGGTTAGGTTATATGAATTTCAAAGACTTGAAAGTTCTTGAGAGGTTGAAAGTTGTGAGAGGCCTTCCTAAGTTTGGAAATAGGATTGAGTGAGTTTGTTGACCTTGTCAACAATGAAAGCAAACTAAGAGTGTGCATAAGAAGGGTAAGTATCTTGCCACTAAAGAGCCATTAGAGCTTCTTCATATGGACCTTATGGGTCTCATGCAAATCGAGAGTCTCGGTGGCAAGAGATACATTTTTGTCTGTGTGGATGATTTTTCTAGATTAACTTGGACTTACTTTCTTAGAGAAAAATATGAAACGTTTGAAACTTTTAAAATGCTTAGTACTAAAATTCAAAATGAGAAGGATTCTCACATAAAATGCATTAAGAGAATTAGAAGTGATCATGGGAGATAATTTGAAAATGTTTGCTTTGAAATTTTTTGTGATAGTCTTGGAATCTCCCATGAGTTCTCGGCTCCTCGAACTCCTCAACAAAATGGGGTAGTAGAGAAGAAGAATAGAGTCCTCCAAGAGATGGCCCGTGTGATGTTGCATAGCAACAATGTGCCGAGGAACCTTTGGGCTGAAACCGTCAATACGGCTTGTTATATAGGAAATAGGGTTTTTCTTAGGCCCAGGACTAGACAAACCTCCTATGAATTGTGGAAGGATAGGAAGCCAAATGTTAGCTACTTCCACTCATTTGGAAGCAAATGCTACATTCTAAATGATCGTGATCAACTTGGCAAGTTTGATGCTAAGAGTGATGAGGGAATTTTCATTGGTTATGCCCTAAATAGTAAGGCCTATAGAGTTTTTAATTTGAAAACAAAAAGTGTTATGGAATCATCTAATGTGGTCATAGATGATTGTAGGCCTAAGGCTAGTAACCATGATGAGGAGATTAGTGTGTTTGATGATACTCCCTTGGTGAAGATTGATGAGATTTCTAGTGAGGAAAAATCTAAACTTAACAAAGAGGTCACTCAATCTCTTTATAGAGATCCTACTTTGGACTCTAAGGAACCCTCTCCTTGGATTAGGCATCTCCATAACAAGAGTGACATTCTTGGAAACGTGAATGAGGGTGTGAGAACTAGACATCAATTAGCAAATCAAATTAGTTACACTTGTTACACCTCTCAAATTGAACCCAAAAAGGTAGATGAAGCTTTAAGTGATGAGTTTTGGGTTCTTGCTATGCAAGAAGAGCTAAACCAATTTGAAAGAAATGAGGTTTGGACTCTAGTTCCTAGGCCTAAGAACACTAATGTAATAGGCACCAAGTGGGTCTATAGGAACAAATCAGATGAGGATGGCAACATTGTGCAGAACAAAGCTAGACTTGTTGCACAAGGATACTTTCAAATTGAGGGATCGACTTTGAGGAGACTTTTGCTCCCGTTGCCTGTTTAGAGTCCATTAGGCTTCTCTTATCCATATCGTGTGTTCATAAATTTAAATTATATCAAATGGATGTTAAGAGTGCCTTCCTCAACGACCTTTTGCAAGAGAAAGTGTTTGTTGAGCAACCTAAGGGGTTTGTGGATCCTCACAACCCCAATCATGTTTACCACCTCAAGAAGGTGATATATGGGTTGAAACAAGCACCGAGGGCTTGGTATTAGCGCCTCACTCTTTATCTTGTTGACAATGACTACTCTAGAGGTAGTGTTGACAAGACTTTGTTCATCAAGTGCACTAAAGATAAGTTATTCAAAGCTCAAATTTATGTTGATGACATAGTTTTTGGTGGTTCCACCAACAACTTGAAAGTTCAACAATTTATCGATGTCATGACTCATGAGTTTGAAATGAGCATGGTTGGTGAACTCAATTACTTCCTAGGCTTGCAAATCAAACAAATGCATGATGGGATTTTCATATCCCAAGCTAAGTATGCCAAGAACCTAGTGAAGAAGTTTAGCCTTGAAAATGCCAAACATTATGACACACCAATGAGTACCACTTTGAAACTTAGCAAGGATGCTAGTGGAAAAAGTATGGATCAAAGTCTATATCGTGGCATGATAGGGAGCTTGCTATACTTGACTGCTAGCAGGCCCGATATAGCTTTTAGAGTTAGTGTATGTGCTAGGTACCAAGCCAATCCCAAGGAATCCTATCTCTCCTCTATGAAGAGAATCATTCGATATGTGAATGGGACATCCAACTATGGGATATGGTACTCTTTTGACCCTAATGCTAGTTTAGTTGGCTTTAGTGATGTAGATTGGGCAGGTAATTGTGATGATTGGAAGAGTACATCGGGCGGTTTCTTCTTCCTAGGGAACAATCTTGTGTCATGGTTTTGCAAGAAGCAAAATTCCATCTCATTATCCACAGTCGAGGCCGAGTATATAGCAGCTGGGAGTGCTTGCACACAACTCCTTTGGATGAAACAAATGCTTGTAGATTATGGCTTTAAGCAAGGTACTCAAACCCTTTATTGTGATAACATGAGTGCCATCAATATTTCAAAAAATCCTGTCCAACATTCTAGAACCAAGCATATTGACATTAGACATCATTTCATTAGGGAGCTAGTTGAGAGCAAATGCATTGCACTTGAGCATGTGGGCACAAATGATCAACTAGTGGATTTGTTTACAAAACCATTAGATTCAACTAAGTTTAAATCTCTTAGTAGGTCTATTGGGATTTGTCATATGCATTGATGGGTTTTGGTGGTTGACCGTATGGGAAGCTCAAGCAAAGAGAGCGAACTTATAAGCAAATAATTGTTCAATTTTATGCTCTTTAATTAATTGCTTAAGTATCTTGGTTGCATATCTTATTATATGTCTTTTTATTCAATAAGTGCGTTTTTACCTTATTTGAAATGCATGTCTCATTTTTGTTCAAACATGTATTTTTGGAATAGGAAACTTGATTGGGAAGTACATTTGATTGACCCAAAGTTTATCTCCATATTTGTGAAAACTTGATCTTGCCATGTTTAAAGTGTTATGCATGGTGAATTTATTGCATGTCTTCAAAAATGATTGCAAATATGTGTGCAAGTGACTTTTGAGACTTCTTTCAATAAGGATATTGTATCCGTTTCAAGGATTTCACAATCCAATAGTCTCTCTCTCTTTACTTTTGAACAAGGCTACTATCATACGGGCAACTTGCCCTGAAAAATCTAATAGGTCGCAATAGTCGTTCATGTCATGTTCAACTTGTAAAGTTTGATAGTTGCTCATTTTTTTTTGGTTAATCTAAATCTCGTTTTCCATTGACAATTTGGTGCAAATTGGTTTGACTTCTCTTGGAACCTCATGTGCTATTTTCCTTTGCCAAATACCATGCTTTTGGAAGTTGATGTTGCATGTATTTCACTTAAGGCAAATCTTTCGCACATATTCAAATCAATAAAACTTCCTAGAATTTCTCTCTCTCTTAATTAGCCTGCACAAAGTTGTTGTATATGATGATGTATTTACATTGCAAATATCTCTCGTTGCTACAGCATCCCGGTTGGGGAATACTCATTTGCCTATCTTGTGACAAAAAGGGGGAGTATTGTTGGATTTAAGGGGAGTTGGTTGGATTTATGGGGGAGTTGATATTGGCAAATTTAGGGAGAGTTGATATTGGCATGTTTTAAGGGGGAGTTTTTGCTTTATGCATTGTTAATTGCATGTTACTTGTTTCTATTTCATGCAAATTGCACTTGTCTTGGAAAGTGTAGCTCTTTGTTTTGTGGGGATGATTATGCTACAAGAGATGAAAGATTTGAAGATTTAGTTTTAGGTATCTCTTGTTACATAGAATGTTTGTTTGTTGACCTCTTGTTGTTTCTTGTTATTTGTTGTGAGGATATCTTGTGAGTGAGTGGTTTTGTCACGAAATAGCCAAAGAGGGAGATTGTAAGTTCCTCGGTTTTTGATTGGCTTATTTTGTTGACAACCACATTTTAAGATCAATATGTAATGGTAGTTTAGGGCTTCATTGTTCGTAACCAAGCTCAAGCATCAAAGGTAAAATCACTTGCTTACCTTCATTGAAGAGATTCAGTGCACACACTCACACTCATGCATTTTATTTTAATCATCTTGCTTACATGCTTATTTGCCATTTTGTGAGCCTTGTGTGTCCTATTTTTATTTGAGTGTTGAATGTATGTTTGTGCCTTAAAAGAGAGGAATTTTTCCTCTATACCGCGGTCTAGATCGCTCTCTGTGCAGTGCCTTCGCCGTAGCCTGCACAGCGGTGTTTGGCAGAGGATGTGCGTTGTGTCTACCACGGTCTGTGCTTGATGCCTATGCCGCGGTCTCCCAAGCGGAGTTTCACAGAGGATGCACGTTGTCCAAACCGCGGTATGTGCACACTACATGCACAACGGCCTACAGAGTGGCGTTGTCCAGACGACACACCGCTCTTTGTGCCGCGGTCTGGACACTTGCCTTGATCGCGGTACAGCCAGCGGTCCTGACGCGTTTTGTTTTTTTTTTTGCCAAAAACGACGTAGTTTCATTTGAGGCTTCATATATATACATCATCTTCTTCCCAATTCGTTTTGTGAGCATCCAAACCTAATTTAAGAGTGAGAAAAGGTTCTTTAGAGAGAGAAGCTCCAAGAAGGCATTTTTACTCAACCTTCCTTAAAATCCAAATCATCAAGCATCTTTCAAGCATGGGTTTCTTGTTTGTACACATCTAGGTATTCTCTACATGTTATAATCTTTATGGTTTCATTACTTAGACATGTATACCTAGGGTTTTAGTCTTTATTGCCTATTAATTGTTTGCTTGGTTGTTTAATTGCTTTTATGATATGCTTGTGTGTTAATTGTTGGTTGAGATGCGTTTATTTGTGATAGCTAGCATTTAGGACGATTTTGTCCTTCTAGCTAATTTTTCTCGCCTTTGCACTTAGAACATTGATATCTAGGATTTGCTTTTATTCTCAATTTTAATCCTAGATAAGCATGAATGTCTTGACTTAGCATTTTTGCATATTGAATATTGTTGCATATTCATTTAGGTTGTCATTATCTCTTCATTGTTGAGGTAGCTTGTGGCTAAGTTGTTAGTGTACAACGCTAGGGATCCAAAATCACTATTAAGGCCCATTGGGTAAAGTAAAAGGGTTAGTAACTGGAGGGTTAGACGGGAGGTCAACCTAGGTTGTAAACTTTTACTCAATAGTGGATTTTGAGAATAGAGGGTGGCGCTCTAAATAGCCCGTGGTTTTTCCCATTTGGAAGGTTTCCACGTATATTTTCCATGTTTTTATTGTTTTATGTTTGTTGTCTTTTAATTGAGTTTTTAAGTAGAATGGGGTAGAATTGTTAATATTGATTAATTCGCAAAATTGGTAATCTATCGAATTAAAACCTATTCACCCCCCCCCCCCCCCTCTAGGTTATAGATACACACTTTCTAGGGAATTTCAGATCGGACCTAAATGAATCATTTGTTTATTGTGATTGGGTTGTGTCTATTGGAGCTTAAATTTAGATAGCCCGTTAAGATCCTCAATCCACACGAACTTGCATGGATCAGTTGATATATTCTACCAGACCAATTTAGGAGTCCCTCTAGAATTGTATTGAGGCAGGTGGACTTGTTTCTTTTTGTAAGAATGGGTCTAGTTCACATGTGGACTTTTTATTAAGGTCCAATGGATTTAATAAAATATAAAAATAATATAATGGCCCATATTTTGTGTTGGGTGGCAAAGCTTTTTATTAAGGAAAGTTGTCTTGACGTCCATTTGCCAAATCTTTAGGTCTAGAGATGCCGCAATGGATAAGAGCATCCTAATGGATTTAAGCATGGCCACAGGAGAGAAGGTTTCTTCATAATTGATACCTTCCTTCTATGTGTAAGCTTTAGCTACCAATCTAGCTTTAAAGGTTTCAACATTACCATCCATTCCTCTTTTCCTCTTGTATACCCACTTGCACCCGATGGGTTTTATCCCTTTAGGCAAGTTAACAAGAGACCAGAATTTGTCAATTTCGGATTGTATTACCTTTTGCCAGTGGCGACAATTAACATCTTCTATTGCTTCCTTGTACGTATAGGGATTATCGTCGTCTGAGAGATTCTCTATAAATTCTCTAAGACCGATGTATTTGGGGGGTTGTCTACTAACCCTCCCACTACGACAAGGAATGGTTAGTTGTTGATCTTGTGATGGTGCAGACCTTACAATTGGACTAGGTTGTGAAACCTCTTATGGAATTGTATCTCCCGAAAGCTCATTCAGAAAAATTCTACTCTTAGGCATAAAATCATTCATATGGTTCTTTTCCAGAAATTCAGCTTTTGTCGAAACAAATACTTTAATAACTGAAGGACTATAGAAATATTGTCCTTTAGTTCCTTTTTGATACCCTACAAATATGCATGTTGTTGAATGAGACTCCATCTTTTCTATCTTTCCTTTTAACACGTGAGCAGGACATCCAAATATCCTTAAGTATTGTAAACTAGGATTTCATCTGGTCAACAGCTCATGTGGTGTTTTAGGAACTAACTTAGATGGTACATCATTTAGAATGTACATGACAGTTTGTAAAGCATATCCCAAAAAGAATTAGGAAGTGTTGAATAACTCAACATATACCTAACCTTGTCCAAAAGAGTTCTATTTCTCCTTTCTACCACCCCATTTTTTTGAGGTGTATTTGGTGCAGAAAACTGAGAGATTATCCCATTATCAATAAGATATTTCTGAAACTCACCAGATAGATATTCTCTACCACGATCAGACCTCAAGATTTTTATACGTTTCTCAAGCAGATTTTCTACTTCAGCATTTAATGCTTTGAACATTTCAAAAGCATCCCAATTATATCTCATGAGATACACATAGCCAAATCTTGAGTAATCATCCGTGAAAGTGATGAAGTACTAATATCCACCTCTAGCTTGAATGCTCATAGGTCCACACACATCAGTGTGTATCAATCCTAAACATTCAGTGGCTCTTATGCCTTTTGTCATGAAAAACCTTTTAGTCATCTTACCTTATAGACAAGATTCACAAGTTGGTAGATCATCAACCTTTAAGTCACTTAAAGTTCCATCACTAACCAATCTTTTGATCATATCAAGGTCATTATAACCTAGGTGCAAATGTCATAGATAGGTTTCATCTTTTGATAATTTTACTCTTTTATGATTACGTTCCGTTGATTTCGTGTCTAACAAGTAAGAGATATTTCTAAGCAAATAGAATAAACCATTTTCCAATGTACATTTGCAAATAATTTTGTCATTCTCACTAATAATAAAGGTTTTATTAAAAGTAACCGAATAACCAAATTTATTTAAACAATAAACTGAAATTAAATTCCTCTTAAATTGAGGTACATAATAAACGTCTATTAAATCTAAATGCCCATAAGAATCTAAACTAATTCTAATATCTCCCATTGAACTAGCAGACACCAATGCTCCATTGCCTAATCGCAAGTTGAATTCGTTCTTATTAAGCCTTCTCCTTTGCTTGAACCCCTGTAAGGAAAAACAAACATGATTAGTGGCTCCGGAGTCTATGATCCAAGAATCCATAGAATTCGCCAAAAAACATGTTTCAAGATAATTAATATTACCTTCTTCCTTCTTGTCCTGAGACTTTGGGCAATTTCTTTTCCAATGTCCCTTTTCACCACAAAAGAAACCATTCCCTTTGATCTTGGTTACTTTCTTTGTCTCCTTCTTAGTAGGTCCTAGTTGCTTTTTCTTATGTTGTTTCTTGACCTTCTTACAGGTTTTAACAGTAGCAACTTTACCTATGGTATGAATCTCTTGTCCCTTGCCTTTCATAAGGATTTTTTCGGCGATTTTAACATCTTGTATCAGGCCTTGCAAGGTGTATTCCTTATTATTCAAGGTGTAGTCCAACTTGAATTGATCAAAGGAATCTGATAGTGAGTTGACAGTCATGTCAATCTTCGTCTCACCATTTATCTCAGCACCATTCAGTTCACCAATGTTGAGATTTGCTATGACTTTCATCATGTGATCTTTCACGGACTGTCCAGGTTTTATCCTAAGATTCATGAAGGCAGTCACTGCCTTTCTCTTATTCGTCCTAGACCTCATAGCAAACATCTCTTCTTGAGATATCATTATATCGGCAGCAGTCTCAATTCCTTCATGTTGCTATTACAGTACGTCGGAGTTGGTGGCCATAATGTAACATTTAGCCATCTCATTTGAAGACTCCCACTTCTGATACTCATCTCTTTGCTCCTGAGTAGATTCATTATTAGGATTAGGTGTTTTAGGAGTGCACAGGACGAACTTATGCTTTTAAGATTGCAACAAAAGCCCAATTTTCTTTTTCCATGTGTCATAATTATCACCAGTTAAAGTTATGTCTTTTAGGATGTTGATTAGGGATAGGGTCATGATTTCTGAAAAATAACAAAAATTATATAAGTAAATAATCATGATAAAGCACTTTCGAATATTTAGCTTGAATTATATAAAATAACTCAATCGTAAAATTCAACAGCATCCAACACCCATAAATGTCACGCCTCCTTTGGAAGTTCACACCATTTATTAGTTGGACTAGGTCCCACCTAATTGTTAACATAATAAACAACGTTTTCAATTTTTGCCTTGCAATTTAATTAACAAGAACTCTTGGGAGGATATTAATAAAATCACATTGAGTGTGTTACCAAGTTATCAACCTTCAAATTTATTTA
The DNA here is from genome assembly GCA_032871835.1 of Dipteronia dyeriana. NCBI lineage: Eukaryota > Viridiplantae > Streptophyta > Magnoliopsida > Sapindales > Sapindaceae > Dipteronia > Dipteronia dyeriana. The sequence continues at coordinate 21,966,697 of CM065296.1, forward strand.
AACAAGGAACTGAAATTAAATTCCTCTTGTATTGAGGTATATAATAAACGTATATTAAATCTAAATGCCTATTAGAATATAAACTAATTCTAATATCTCTCACTACACTAGCAGACACCAACGCTCCATTGCCTAAACGCAAGTTGAATTCATTCACATTCATTCTATTCCTTGTCCCTTAAACCACAAAGGAAACACTTTCCTTTGATCTTGGTTACTTTCTTGGTCTACTTCTAGGTAGGCCCAAATTGCTTTTTCTTCTGTTGTTTCTTGACCTTCTGACAGGTCTTGACAGTAGCAACTTTACCAACCATATGAATCTCTTGATCCTTACCTTTCACAAGAATCTTTTCGATGCTTTGAACATCTTGCATCAGGCCTTACAAGGTGTATTCCTTATTGTTCAAGGTGTAGTCCAACTTGAACTAATCAAAGGAATCCGACAGTGAGTTGACAATCATGTCAAGTTTTCATCTCACCATCTACCTCAGCACCATTGAGTTCAGCAATGTTAAGATGTGCTATGACTTTCATCATGTGATTATTCACAGCCTATTCAGGTTTCATCTTAAGATTCATGAAAGCAGTCATTGTCTCTCTCTTAGTCATTCTGGACTTCATAGCAAACATCTCTTCTAGAGACATCATTGATACTCGTCTCTTTGCACCTCATTAGATTTATTAATAGGAGTAGGTGTTTTAGGAATAGACAAAAGGAACTTATGGTTTTTGAACTTGAAACAACAACCCAATTTTCCTTTTCCATTTGCCATAATTATCATCAGTTTAAGTATTATCTTTTAGGATGTTTGATTAGAGATAGGGTAATGATTTCTTTTTAATAACAAAAATTGTATAAGTAAACAATCATGATAAAGCACTTTCAAATATTTATCTTAAATAAAATAAAATAATTCAATCATAAAAATTCAACGGTGATCCAACACCGATAAATGTCACGTCTCCTTTGGGAGTTCGCACCACTTACTAGTTAGACTAGGTCCTACCTAATTGTTAACATAACAATCAGCGTTTTCAATTTAAACCTTGCAATTTTATTAACAAGAACTCTTTGAAGGATATTAATAAAATAACATTGGGTGTGTTACCAAGTTATCGACCTTCAAAATATTCCCTCATGAATATCCCTCCTTTCGGAGTAGATATCATTTGGGTTAATTGTCTAGTCTATCCATGTGAGGAAGTATCTTGCTAAATTCCATTCATGAATACCCCTTGAGGGGTTATTACACGAAACATAAAGCTCAACTAAACTTGGAGGTCGTAGGTGTTCCAAAACACCTTCTCCCACTCAATTAATTAAGGCATGTCATCGAATTCCAAAGAATGATTTACCAAGTTATCTAGATGCTAATTAGATACCTAAACCATTCAATGCATGTTAACAAATAATGACAAAGATTGCAATATTTATAAAAATATAAATAGCTACAACTTTGGTCCACCCTAGAAAAGCAAGTAAATTACATATGTCTTGGAATACAAAAATCTCCTTTCTTGGCAAACAAGTATCCACGCGACCTTTATCGTTTAGAATCCCTCGGCTGTCTCCCATGGGCGTGCACACCCTTGGCTGCCTCCTATGGGCGTGCGTAGCCTACAACCCCATAAAGGGCTGCTATGCGCAGCCCATGCCACAACAATCGTGGCCGCATGCTCTTCACACGCATGTTTGCTGATATGGCTCGCACGGTCCTAAACTTGTTTCGGTTGCTTCCAATTCTTCAATCTTCGAGTCTTCGATACTTGAATGTATTACAGAAGAGTTTTAATTAATAAAACACTACAGTATTTTTTTTTATTACAACAATAATAAAAAAAAAACTTAGCAACTACCAAGAAGGAAATTACATCGATGATAGGTCACCTACTTGTTACAATCCCAAAACAAAAATACATTTAAATTCTAGGACCGAAATTGAGCAATAACAAAACACATAAAAACATGTATATATCCATACATTCCAATGTAAATATATATGCGAATACCTAGAGTGTCATCTCTTTCTAAAACATGCATATATACAATAAAATGAAAAAGACACACGTATACATACATCAACTAATCAAGGGTACAACCAAGCTTTGAAACCAATTGTAGGTAAAAACAGTTCAAAACGCGGCAGAAGCGCAAAATTAGGGTTTGATATATTTAAAAAGTTCCCTTTAATATAAAGAATCTTAACCCAAGATTAATTGACATATATTAAAATTATCGTACCTTTTTTTTTTAATGATTGAACTATAGCCAATTGAATCCGTAAGATCTTCCAATCCAATCACAAACGTGAATCACCTAAGAGTGTAGGCACCCTTTCTTTAAATTGTATACCTGAGGAAGGAAACAAACAAAATCTCTTTCTTTTGTTAGTCATAATAATCCTCCAAGAGAAAACCCAAGAACGTTCCGTCACTTGTGAATTATCAATCTATTTGATTGAAACTCGCGTGAACCCGATTCGATTATTGTATACAAAACTCTTTTAATGTAAAGGATACTATTGCACTATCGAAAACAAAAACATTCCCCTTTTCTCTTTTTCTTCACCGAATTCAATACACAATTTCTAAGATTTGACTAAATTTTGTCAAGAGCAAAAACTAATTTTTTTCTCTCTCAAAATTCTCTCACTAGGCCAAATTCTCTCTCATAAAACCCTAGCCTTGGCCGAAAATTCACTTAGAGTAAAGCCTTTGTCGAAATTTGTAGTATATATAGGAGACCAAATCCTCTCCTAAGATGGATTTACTTGGTGCGTAATAATTCTTTCCTTAGGTAGATTTACTTAGTGACCAACAATTCTTTTCAAAAAAGAATTCTTTTTTACACCAAGACTTCTAATCCAACTCAAATAGTGTAATTATTCAATAACCAATTATTGGATATAAATTAAATTGTTACTAAATCAAAAACTTCCTAATTTGACCAATTGTCAATCAGAGTCCTAATAGTAATCAAATACTTCCAAATTTGACTAGATAAATTAATGAATTTTATTTATCTACTTATCAAATACAATATTTGATACTTATCATATTATCAACAATAATATGACTCTAGGAGACGATCTCCTACTAGGAATTTTTTTTTTACTTTTAATTAAATAATTAATAAATTAATTAATTTCTGTTTAATTAAATAATAAAATAAAAAACAATATATAAGACTAATAAATAGTCCCTTGCCACCCAAGTCAATATATATGGGCCAAATACTGTTTTTCCTATTTTATTAAATCAATTGGACTTTTATAAAAAGTCCACATGTGAACTAGACTCATTCTTACAAAAAGAAACAAGTCCACATGCCTTAATACAATTCTAGATGGACCCTAAATTGGTCCGATAAAATAAATCAAGTGATCCGTGCAAGTTCGTGTGGATTGGGGATCTTGGCGGGCTATCTAAATTTAAGTTTCAATAGACATAAGCTAACCACAATCAACAAATGATTCACTTAGGTCAAATCTATCAATTTTAGTTCATTCCACTAAAGAACTAAAATTTAACTCTTAAATAAAGATAGAATAAGTTAATATTTCTCATTCATACCCTAGACAATCTTAATGGAGATAGTGTATCCTTGTGAAGAATATCAGTAATCGCCAAGAGTTCATAAACCGCTTATGGCTCTCCTAGTTACCATATTTACTCATATGACCACATTTTGAACCAGGATATTTTGACTTGTCCAGAAGTCATATTTCAATAGACGCTATTGAAAACTTAACATTAAGATTTAATATCCAATACCTCAAAACATCCATATGATGATATTCTACTCTCATTAAATAAATGGAGCCACGATGTCCATATATATAAATGAAATCCTCTATCGATTAACAAATGAATACCACCAAACTATCGATGATAGACTATGCTATATAATCGTACTCATTGATAGATCAAATGATAACACTTGCAACCATTTGTCCATCATTTATCTCAGGATTGAGATAGATTCTCCGATTGTCTTCAAGTGAAAACTTTTATCCATTGATGGTTTTGGATAAAGTATTTCATTGTGATCCTATTCAATGCACCCAATGTACTAGATTCTTTTGCCCAAAGACTCCACTCTTTGATGATTTTAGACTCATCATAACACATTTGATCCCACTCAAATGCTAGCAAAAGAATCTACAGCTTTAACAAGATAAAGGGGCTTAACCTTTATCTTATGTTCTGAATATTGTTCAAGACTAACTAAAGAATTGTGCCTACCTCATACATATCCAGATGTACGAACAATTCTTCTTTTCTCTTAGATTTTTGACCTTATAATTATTTACTTTTGACAAATATAATAATTAAACTATAAATGCTATAAGATTTGTTAAACTAGAAATTAACTTTTATGCTATAAGATTTGTTAAACTAGAAATCACTTTTAATAATTAAACTACATAACCAGATGTACGAACAATTCTTCTTTTCTCTTAGTCTTTTGACCTTATGATTATTTACTTTTGACAAATATAATAATTAAACTATAAATGCTATAAGATTTGTTAAACTAGAAATCACTTTTATTAATATGATCACATCACTGTATATCATAAACAGATTTACAATTTTGCTAACAACGTCTAACCTTTAGATAGCTTCTAAGATTGTGTTGACAAAGAGCAGCGACTTCGACGGTTACCGATAGCGAAGGAGGTGTGAGCGATAGTGATCGACTAGGAGAGAGGTGCGACCAACGACCACTGACGACGAGAGAGGTGCAACAATTTATTCTCTTCCTTTCTTTCTTTTTCTGTAAAGATGGCAAGAAAGATGCGAGGAGACATCTACCGGAAGCGACGGTGAGACAAGTGCTAGGCGACAACAAGCGGTAGCCACGACGAGTGGCAACGACGATAAGCGGCATCGACTACTATCTCTTCTCTTCCCTTCTCTCTCTTTCTTTCTTTTTTACTTGATATTACTGTAACCTTAACAAAAGACAACTGATTGCTAACTCGTTTTCACGCTCCATTGATTTTTTTAAAAAAAAAATTCAAATTTAGAGGCATTTATGTCCAAAGTAAAAAGTGACGAAAACAAAGAAAAATAAATTTGTGGCTAAAAACAATAAATCGAAATTTTTTTTAGCTCTTTATGAATTCATCCCTATATATATATATATATGTGTGTGTGTGTGTGTGTGTGTGTGTGTGTGTGTGTGTGTGTGCAACATGACACCAGACAGTTTTAAAAAATAGTACACGTCATTATAATCTCAACCAATGATTGCTTTTAGACAAACATCCAATGGTCATGACTTATTCCCTAAAATGACCTACTAAGCAAGTCACTTCCCACTCACTAAATCACTTGACCGTTTGTTCTTCACTCCTATCAATGGATACCATTTTCTATTCTTTTCTTGGTATAAGTTATTCTTCTTTTCTCTTCCAGCCATAAACATCTAATCTCTTACCGTGTTTCTTCTCTTCTTCCTTTATATTTCTTTTCCAGCCTTAAAGTTTCACTTCTCTCAATAATTACCATTGTTCTTCTTGTCTTGGTATAAGTTGTTGATCTTCTTTTCGCTTCCAGCCATAAACATCTTTTTCTTACTTATTTTCTTCTCTTCTTCCTCTATATTTCTCTTCTAGCCTTAAAGTTGTTTAGTTCTTCATATATCCAGAATCCACAAAGTTCTTCGCTACTTCACTTCTTCAGTTCTTTCTTAAAGTTCTTCATTGCTTCATCAGGTGTGTCTCCAAATTTCATTTTTAATTAGGGTCTTCACTGTTAGTGATTAGTCGTATCAAATGGTGTTTTAATGTCTGTTGTATTCGTCATTCTATAGTTTTTAGGTGTAAAAGGAAAATAACATCACGTTACTTTGATACCTATTGTTGCGGTTACTATACTTTAATGGAAAACACATATAGGAAACATAATCATTAGATACAAATACATTCGAAACTATTATAATTATCGAGTCGGACATATAATCATATGATCGATCTTGTTTTACTGTGATTACTGTTATTATAAGCTAATCGTTACGTACATATTCTAATTTTTGGTTTACATGTTGTGATAATCATATGTTGGTTGTTTTTTTATTTGTTTTTATCTATGTAGTAAAGGAACTGCATGAAGGTGAAAGTTTGGTTGATACCGATGACGAATTGAAAAAAATTTAAATGTCCTCAAATATGGACTCTTTTGCTGTTGGTTCTAAGCCTTATTTGTCTTTGGTTGGAACTTTAAATGAAATTTATGGTTTGAGTTACAAAGATGTCATTGAAAAGAAATTTGATTCGATTGAAGACACAGGTGCATTTGATCATGATTATTCTAGGGTAGTTGGGTTAGGTGTAAGATTGTCCAACAAAATCCATGGCAGTGAAGTAGAATAACCAGTAGAGTATGGGTTTGTGAGAAGAAAGGTTTTCAAGATAAGAAGTACACGTGTAATACAAATTAGAAACGCAGGCCATGGCTGTAGAAAAGAGTGGGTTGCAAAGCTCGTTTCTTTGTTAGCTTAGACCATGATGCTAACAAGTACATTGTAAGAGAATTCGAGGAAAATCATTGCCATAAACTTGCAACATTTTGTGAGGTTGCTTGGGTACGATCTCACATAAACATTGATGCTAAAGACTTATCCCAAATTGATTCCATGGGGAAACTAATGCATAAGACCTTGTTTGACATACGAATACATGGTTAACCAGAAAGGGGGTTACTCTAAAATTTGATTCACACAGAAGGACATGTACAACCAGATTGATGCGAAGAGACGGGATGAAGCTTTTGAAAGCGATTCACATGCCACACTTATGTACCTACAGTAAAAAGCAAATTCTGAAACCAATTTTTGTTAAAGGTTTAGCACAGACGAGAAAGATAGGCTGGCTAATATATTTTGGAGGGACTTACATTCCATATTAGAATACCAGTGCTTCGTAGATGTTCTTGTTTTCGACAACAATTACAAGACAAATGTCTATGCCAAGTCTTTGGCCTTATTTGTTGGTGTAAACAACAACCGTGCGACTTGTGTATATGGAGTTGCACTATTGTTAGATGAGACTATGCAGTCATACAGATGGATCCTTAATATTCTAATGGATTATGTGGACAACAAACATCCAATTTTTATACTGACCGACAAAGACGAAGCAATGTGACAAGTCATCGATGAGATATTTTCCAACTCACGACACATGATATGTGGATGACACGTATCCAAGAATGCATTCATTCACCTTCACAAAGAGAAGAAGAAATCACCATTACGATACTTATTGTATAAGCAAATATCAGAGGACGAATTCGATGAACTTTAGAAAGAGATGTTGGAGCAGCATTTTCTAGAAGAAATTGATTGGATGAGTGAGGCATAGGTGGGCGGAAACATTTTTTTAAGGGCCATTTCTTTGCAAGCATGCACACAACTTAACAATGCGAGGGTATGAACAATTACATGAAGGATTATGTTTGCAGCAGTGAGAAATTGTTTGAATTCATCCCTCAAATTGATAGGGCCCTTATGCGGTTAAGAAACAATTTCTTTGGTGATGAATACATATCTAAGTGTAAGAATCTGGTCACTTTAAGCCACCTGAAGCCATTGGAAGAGCATGCATCTTCTGTATACACTTATCAAACTTATCTTGACGTTGCTGAACAGATTATGAATGAATCAAAATATACACACATTGCACCGAAGGAGGAGGATAACTATCACATATACCATCTATCTAGATATCAATTTCTCCATAAGAAAAAGAAAGTTGTTTACCATTTGGACAGGGTTCGCTTTTAGGATGTCGATGAGGATGGTGTTTGGGATTCAGAAAACATAATCAACCCTTAATTTTGATTGATTGCAATTTGTTCGGAGGTAAAGGAATTCATTGTCGTCATATGTTTTATGTTATGAAAGTGGAGCACCTTAGAAAGATTCCCGAGTCCATGATATTTAAAAGATGGACGAAGTCAGCCGCACGTGATGTTCTTATGAAGCTTCAGCCAGCTGATGAGTTTTCAAAAGGAATTGATATTTCCCGTTTCACTTCATTGAGTGCAGAGTGCAACTATCTTTATCACAACGAGAGCCAAATTAAAGAAGGATTTAATTTGTTGAAAATGGAACTCCTTGTTTTGCAAATTGCTTTACAAGGATTGACCGAATTTTATACACTGTATCTATGAGTTGACCGAATTTTGTCTAGAGAAAAAACTAAATTTTTATCTCTCAAAATTCTATATTGGTCGAAATTTCTCTTGGAATTATATTAGCTTGACAAAATTCTACATAGGAGTATATATATAGGTGTTCAAATCCTCTCTTAATGAGAATTTACTTAATGGGTAAGAATCCTCTCACTAGGAGGATTTACTTGGTTACCAATAATCCTCACTCAAAAAAGATTTATTTTTCACATCAAAACTTCTAATCCAACTCAATTTATTTATTTAATAACCAATTATTAAATATAAATTAAATTAGAACTATATCAAAATTTTCTAATTTGAACCAAACTTTCTAAATTTAGCCGGTTCTTAGTTTCCACTGTGACAAAGAAAAGATCATAGTGACAATTAATGGTAAGTGAGAGTCGAATTCGAACACAGCAGAGTGAGTATAGAGACTGTAGACGCCGCTTTTACTTTCTTTCTCTCAATGAAGACCGCTTGCCTCATCCCCACTCCCCTCCTCATCAACTCCCGCACGTGCCATACTATTCTATCTCCTCCCGCATGGCGCCAACTGCGATCTCCTCCTCTTTCCGCCACCAAAAGGCTGCTGGCGCGTGCGCCTAATGCCACCACCAACGACGGGCGTCTGTTGCGAGAGGGAATTGCTGAATTCTACGACGAGTCGTCCAGTCTCTGGGAGGATATATGGGGAGACCACATGCACCACGGCTTCTACAGCCCGGATTCCTCCGTTTCCGTCTCCGATCACCGTGCTTCCCAGGTCCGAATGATCGAAGAGGCCCTCCGTTTCGCCGCCGTCTCCGGTCGGTTTTTTTTTCCATCTATAATTTCTCTCCTGATAATATTGAAAGAAGATAAGGAAAACAGTGCAGTGTATATATGTATGGTTCAAATGATATATTACAATTTGGTGAAATTTTTAAATATCCAATTATTCATCTTTAACCATTCCAAAATCAAAGCCAACAAAATTTATACTAATCGAATCAGTCAATCAATGCTAACTTTTACTTTTCAAGATCTATCAATGCTAAATTATGTATCATGTATGTGTAGTATATTTCCAGTACTAAGTGTAGATATGTGAATTTTTCATATGCGGAAACTTAATAAGACGCTAGTTATTCAAATATTTGACTTTTGTAGACCACCAGATGGAAATCCGATTACTAACAATTAATCTTGTAACTTTGCAGAATCTGACTAATAACTAATTGTGTAACTATACTATGCAGGATCTTTATAATAGCAAAACCTTAAATGAATGTGTATATATATATATATGTTAGTTTGTTTCTACATATGTGAAGGAAGATGAGTATATGACAAGTGATTATATTTGTGAATTGTTATTCAGAAGAGCCAACAGAGAAGCCTCAGAGAGTAGTTGATGTTGGGTGTGGGATAGGAGGCAGCTCTAGATATATATCTCGGAAATTTGGGGCTAAATGCCTAGGAATCACCCTCAGTCCTGTTCAAGCACAAAGGGCCAATGCTCTTGCTGCCGCTCAAGGCTTAGCTGACCAGGTTTGTTTAAACTTTTCGGTTTTACTTTCATATGTCATTATTGATACTGAAGATATGGTTTAAAGTTATTACTTGAAGATTATTAACTCATTTCTGGTAGATATACTCTTGGTGGAATGTACCTCTAACATAAAATTTGTACTTCCTGCTCCCTTTTTACGAATTTTAGATTAGGATGTCTTCATCAATGGTGCTTGTATTTCAATGGTTAAAGTTTGTTTGATTTTTTTTTTTTTTTAAAAGGAACATGTTGGCAAAAATACATATGTTCTCTTGCAAGAGAATTTAATCTACCTGATGATTCATTATTGCATCACCTTTTACGTAGTCTTAACTGAGAAGTATGAGAAATAGATTTTTGGATGTAACAATGTGAACAATTAGCAGGTTTCCTTTCAAGTTGCTGATGCTTTGGAGCAACCATTTCCTGATGGGCAATTCGATCTAGTTTGGTCAATGGAGAGTGGAGAACACATGCCCAACAAAAGGAAGGTTTAATAAAGCTCTACTTATTCTAGTTTGGTTTTGCAGTGCATTCCTGAAATTTGTCATTATATTCATGTGGCATTATTATTTCAATTAACTCTTGCAACCTGATAGTTTGTTAGTGAGTTGGCTCGAGTTGCAGCCCCAGGAGCTACGATAATAATAGTAACATGGTGCCATAGAGATCTTGCCCCTTCTGAACAGTCCTTGCAGCAATGGGAAAAGGAGCTCTTGAATAAGATATGCAATGCTTATTTTCTTCCTGCTTGGTGTTCTACTGCTGATTATGTTGAATTACTTCAATCCCTTTCTCTCCAGGTAATACTTCCAATAGTTAGCTTCGACATTCTTAAAACAGTGTCAAACACCCATGATCACTATTTGATGTAATAGATATTGATCGTTAGTGACTGATCAATATCTGGCTTCAACACGAGACAGCTTAGCCTCAGGGCTTAAGTTCCACTTTGGTGTATTAACAACTTTGTAACTCTTAATGGGATTTGCAAATTGCTGTGGCAGGACATAAAAGCAGCAGACTGGTCTCAGTATGTTGCCCCATTCTGGCCAGCAGTGATACGCTCAGCGTTGACATGGAACGGCCTTACATCTCTTCTGTGCAGTGGTAAGCTTAGCCTTCCTTTGTAGAATTTGTTCATAATTATAATATTCCTTTTGTATTCTCTTAAGTTTCGTTTTTCATTTCTACTTAAAAAAAATTATGGTTTGGTTACCTTTTTAAAGGAGTTGAATGTTAATATAAAGGAATTTTCGGTGGAAGTAGTTTTAACTTTCAAATTTGTCACAGGTTGAAAAAGAAGCCCATTTGATAAGGATCTTTCTTGGCAATTTCTTGATTAGATTTGAATGTTGTGATAATCAGGATTAAAAACCATAAAAGGAGCATTCGCAATGCCGTTGATGATTGAAGGATACAAGAAGGACCTTATCAAGTTTTCTATCATTACATGTCGAAAGCCACAGTGAGGGAAGTAAAATTAGCCATGTTTAGGATTATAAATTGGTTTTCCCAATAAATGATATTGTTGTCCTCTTCAAATGGTTTCCAGAGATTCAGGGGATGAGGGAAAGAAACAGTGGCCATGATGTTTCTGTTTAATAATCCTAGTTAATTGCTTCAATTTTCGTTATTGATTTTGCTTCCAATTGTCCTTTATATCAGCTAATCATCGTCTACATTTCTGTTGAACAACTTGCTTGAAATCCTATGATTTTATTTATGACTATGAGCTGTGCTAACTGCCACTAGAAAGTCGCTCCAGTGGGAGCAACACCTGTCTCGAGAATATATTGGACTCGAGTAAATGTGAGAAGCATCATCAACTTTTCATTAGATTAAAGATAAGTAATTTTGTTAAAACAAGTTTTCCACCTCGAGAAAAAATAGGAAAACACAACACTTCATTTTACATGTCTTGATTTGAATTTTGACATGGTTCAAATATTTAGGAATGCATTTAGAATGTGTTGTTTTCATTTGAACAATCTTTTGGTAAGTTTGGGTTCACAATTATGGAGACCTTGAGTTTCTCCGAAATTAACATTTCATTGTTTCAGTGGCCGTAACTTTTTTTTTTTAATATATATACAAAATTCCAAATCTTGTTTTGTCAAATCCAATAGAAAGTAGTCTCATGGTTTTTCAACAAGGGGTCAATAAATTTTTGGCACCATTTGGGGGCGTGTGTTGTGTAAATACCACAATTTTACTAATGTATGTTTAAAAAGCATCATTTAGTGTGATCGGATAAAAATACCCTAAAGTTGCCGTTTTGTTAGTGTGAAAAAGGTAAAGTGAGAAGGAGACCGACGACAATATAATCGACGACGAAGTGACCGGAACTTGAACGAGAGAATACATCAGATTTGTTGCGATTGATAAAGGTAATTTATGTTCGTTTTTTTATGGATTTTGTAGTTGATGACTTGCCATTGCATGTTAGACTTGTGTTTTGTTGATTGAATTCGTAGATTAGGATTCAAAATGAGATCTGAGAATGGTTGTGGTTGTGGTTGTGGTTGTGGTTAGGGTTTGAAATTAGGTTGAATATGTGATGAGGAAGATGAAATTCTAGGTATCGATGAATTGTAATTTTGAGAATTTTTTAAATTGAGAATTTTTTTAGCGAAATCGAGGTTTTTTGGAACTAGATCGAGGATTTTTAAGTAAGAATCGAGGAGATTTTTAAAAAAATCGAGGATATTTTTCAAACGATCGAGAATATTTTTCAAACAATCGAGAAAATTTTCAAAAGAACGAGAATTTTTTCAAACGATCTAGAATATTTTCAAACGATCTAGAATATTTTCAAACGATCGAGAATATTTTCAAACGATCGAGAATATTTTCAAACGATTGAGAATGTTTTTCAAACGATCGAGAATTTTTTCAAACGATCGAGAATTTTTTCAAACAATCGAGAATTTTTTTCTAACGATTGAGAAAATTTTCAAACGATCGAGAATACATTCAGACGATAGAGATTTTTTTTCAAACGATCGAGAATATTTTTAAAAGATCGAGAATATTTTTCAAACGATCGAGAATATTTTTCAAAGGACCGAGAATATTACAAAAGGATCGAGAATATATTTCATAGAACTGAGTTTTTTCCGCTTTACTTATGTATTGTTTCTGTTACATTGTAGATGCGAAACATGTTGAAGGATTTCCTTAAAAGGGGAAAATTGACTCGACACGACCATTTTGAAGCCCTCGCCCGTATAGACGATGCATTGAACCGGGTCTCAGAACATTTTATTGTTGAGGATCGGTGTCGGTTCATGGCATCTTGTTTCGGGCATTTCATGTCGATGCACCAGGAGATGAAGTTTTCTAGTGGTGTTATCCATCAACTGTTGTTGTGGGAGTTGGACCATGACGGGCCAACAGATGAGACACGGTTCCTGTTAGGGAATCAGGTGGTGAGATTTTCGAAGGTGGAATTTTGTCTCATCACCGGATTACGTTTTGGACTTGTACCGGATACTGGTCTGTATGCTGCAGTGGAGAATGGTATACATCAGTGGTACTTTCGTACATCCGATGAGGTGTCTTTGGAGGAGTTGAGGGTTGTCTTACCCTAGGAGAATTTCAGGAGGCGTACGATACTGTGAAGTTGTGCCTCATATACATGCTGAACTGAATATTGATGGGGGTGGACGAGAGATTAAAGATTCCAGTTTGGCAGTTTCGGTTGGTGGAGGACCTCACTGTTTTCGATGCTTTCCCATGGGGTGCCCACGTATATAGGCATTCTATTTTGTCTTTCAAGCATGTGTTACCACTACGACGTGAAGAGAGAGGCCAACAGTTACAGGGCGATGTTGTACATACCGTTGAGAGGTACAACATTTACGGTTTGTCACATGCCTTATTGGTAAGAACATTGAATTACAAAATCAACTTTATAGTTTGTTGCCTAAATTTTTTGGATTCTAAATGTACTTATCTTTGATGCAGATATTTTCTTTCAAGGTGATCTCCCAGCTGAACATCGATTTCAACGCCCGAAGGGCTACAGAGCTTTCTCCTCGTATGTTGAAGTGGGAGTTGACAAAAACAACCCCTAGAGGGAAGAAGCTGGTTTAAGATTTTCAGTGCTAGGGTATGTATTTAATTTGTTAATTATATTAGTTATTATGTTTACAATGATATTCCTCTACTAAGTTTTCAGATGTTTGTGAGGAAGGAAATCGTTCCCAAACAGTTGAGGAGGGAGCACTGTACTTCGCAGGCCTAAGGAGGGGGGCTGTATGTAGAGGAGGATAGGGTTCACCTCTCGTCTGTCCCTGACTAGACTAATGATGGTGTGAGACTTGGAGATGGTTCGGAGGAAGATGGTGGAGGGTGGAGGGTGGAGGGTGGAGGGTGGAGGCGCAGTGATACTGAGGCTTCTGACCACATCAAGCACGGTTTCAGTGCATGGACACTGATGGATCTGAGCCGTCTCCTCGGCGAGTGAGGCATAGAAGGGTCCAATTTACTACCACCAGACTTGGGTGCATCAATAGGGGATTCCCATGCAGCCGTTGGATGTGATATGAGTGTAAGTTGAGATGATAGTTTCGTTTTTATTAACGCGACCTGTTGAGTTTTTTATTACTAACAATGTTGACATGAATTCAGACCCCATGGGGCTACATCATTTCAACGAGTTACGTTAAGCCCTCGGAAGAGTGAGGATGATCGACAGGCGGCAAGCACCGGAGTTGTTAGATATGATCCAAAGGAGCGAGGAGGATCGACAAGAGCAATACCGATAGTTGCTCGCATTGATCGGGAGCTTTCCTACATTGGGACGCATACGCACTGGGATGGTCACCTGGTCCTGATCTGATCCTGACTTTAATCCTGAGGACAGAACATGTGGATATTTCGGGGGGACAAACCGCACCCAGTGCTTGTCGGGAGGATCCATATACTGGAGGGGCAATTCCGAGAGAGTGAGCATGATTAGCGTATCAGAGATACAGGGCCTGTTACACGTACAACAGCAGGCTCATTGGTCGAGCGACAGTCGGCCCCTCCGATCGAGCAACAGACTCCCCTTTCACCTCCCCCACACCGCCTTCATCGGTCGAGCAACAGCCTCCCCTTTCACCTCCCACTCCACCGCCCACATCGATCGATCGACAGCCGCCCCCTCCACCCCCGACATCCATCTAGCCTCAGGGGACAGACCTTCTCATCGCACCATACCCCAGCGGGTGAAGTTCGACTGGAGAGGCACGTACTGAAGCGCGGTTGACAGTTGCTCAGCCCGTACATAGATCTCTGCCGATCGAAGAGGGCAAAGATAATACTTTAGGCTGTTCACCACGTTTTCGATCCTCACGGACTGGTGGATGGTGACCAGTTGAAGGCTTACCGAGCCTTCAAGAAGAACATAAACTGGGAAACGTAAGTAAATCTTTTTTCTAATAAGTTGACAGGTTTTCTTCTATTCAATTAAATATTTGTGTTGCTAATGGGAAATTAATACAGACGTGATGTGGACGTGCTAATGCCAGTTGATGCTGCATGGTTCCATCAGATGTAGACCAACTTCATAGACTTGGAGGATGAGGTATAACGAACCCATTTTCAATATAATGTTTGTTTTAGATTTGATACACTCCTAACAGTTTATTACGTGTATATACTCCCAACATATGAACGTGTATCTCCATATTCTTCGGAAACGTCAGCAAGCATTCCCGACTGTGTACAACTAGATGATCAACATCTTGGATACACAATTTTTTGTAAGTATTCCACAAAAATCATGATTACGTATGCTTTTACAATTGTTTGTAAAACAATATTATTTTTTTTATCGATGAAATGTTTGTACATTCTTATCTGGAGGTCTAGTACAAGAGAATGATGCATTGTGATGCTCGCAGGGACATCACCACGACGTGGTGGAATGTGCTGGGGTGCTGGTGGACCAATGAATACCTTATGACGGTGCGTGGTGGTGCCCCGATTGGATGTCGTCTGTGGCACGAGGTTGATATGATAAGTGGTACTTAGTTTGCAATTACAAATATAAATGTCTTTATACATCCTAACACCTTCTTTTTACGTTTACAGGTCCTGATATCGTGCAACATTGGGCGCCAACATTGACTATTGGTGACCA